>DWFO01001480.1:0-15758 GCA_018246595.1 Mimoniades nurscia nurscia | reverse complement strand
TCATCAGTTACATTTAGGTCCCACTATGGAATAGGTGGTGAGCCTATTGCCATACACCGGACACCCTTCCAAACTCCGAGCTACTACTAGAAAATCTAAATTAGAGAAATCTGAGTGCCCCACCCGGGAATTGAACCCAGAACCTTCCGATTAGCAGTCGTCCTTGCAACCAACACGACTAACGAGGTAGTCTTGTGATGATATAGGTACGCGCCAGAATTCGTCCTCGCGGCCCGAGATTAGTCCGTTGGCTACCACCGCTCACACCTTGTGTAAACGGTCCGGTACAAATACTTAACAACGTGCATTGGTGGTAGGGGTACAACCAGCTATAATTACACGTTAAGCCCCTTACACACCGCACAGATAGCTCACCGATGCGAGTAATTCGTTTGTACTCCATAGCTCTAGGCTACATATGCACTGATCTAGATGCTAACCAATTTTGTAGATGATGTTTTTAATTGTTACGTCGCATTTCTTGAGTGGCCAGTTGGTCTAGTGGATAATTAATGTAACAGTAGAGCCGGGGTTCGTGGGTTTGATTACGATCCAGGATATTTTTTTGTGATTAACACAAATGTTTATAATGTGTGTAGGCGTGAAAAACCCAAAGAGATCAGCTGAAGAGTGTAGTCCAATCCCACGTTTCACCAGTTTATGTCCCACTACGAATGGGGAATGGGGGCTAAACCTGTTGCCGTACACGAGGCACATAACCTCACTCCAATCCAGAAATTTCTATTAGAAAATCTAGGTGAAAAAACTCGAATAGTCCCCGAATAGATAAGCATCTATATAAATGCCTATATATTTCTATGTATATATGTATGTAGTTTATCAGCTGTCTGGTTACCATAACATACCTCTCTCTCGCTTTCTTCAAGCATACCCTGATATGATGACCATATGAATTTACCAAGATACGATTATCACTGTATGTTATTTTCGCTTTATTCATATTATATCTAGGTACCATGAACACGTACGTGTATGCGATGTTAGAACGTATTATCTTATCTGATGTACTTAATGGTAATTGGTTATGAATGCACTTGCATGCAAATTTTCATACCGTCCGAGAAATCAAGAGAGAGCGCGTGCTTTGAAGCGAGAAATGTTGCCAGTTAACGGACGCGGGCCGTACGTCAATACGGGCTGTAAAAACACTGGGTGTAGAATTTATTGCTCTCATACGACATCGCCATTTGTTATTTTTATATACACAGCGAATCGCTTCGCTGGGCTCGTTCATTGATAACGTTTGACGCAATATCGCGCCCGTAGTCAACGTGGAGGCGGACAGAGGGGTGTAGTACACTCCCGCGTTTCATCAGTTACGTTTACGTCCCGCTATGGTATAAGTGGTGAAGCTATTGCCATACACTACTAGAACATTTTAGTGTGTAGTATGCAGTAGCATCTAAACCGGGATGAACCCAGGTCCATTTGATCGACAGTCGCGCTTTCGACCAACGCGACCAACGATTCAGTCGATCGATGTTTGGTATCATGAATGTTGTATCGATATTATTTCATCCCCACGCCAGAATACTTCCGAGACAGGCAGAGGGAAGCAATAAATATCTTTATAGCGCTATACTTGACGTGTTTGTTCCACATTCATCACTCTACGTGCTGTTAACTCATCGTTTACCTCGTTCAAGCGCCGACTGGCCGCACGTAACAAGCAGACTAGTGCTGGCGGCTTGAACACACATGCAGTGGTGCCGTTCGGAGCGGCGCACGAGGAGCGGCCCCGCGGCCGGCGAGGCGGTCGGGCCGGTTCCCAGCCCATTCGCATCTTCGGATACATTACACGCGAGCGCTTCGCATATCGCCAGGATAAGCCGATGGCATTTTATAATGGATGAGTTTAATTATCTTAGCTGAAACAGCTATTCAACACGTAGCAGCATATCCACCAAACTTAATGTGATATTTAAGCATTACACACGTTTATTGTAATAGTAAAATTAACGTAATACGTAACAACGTAACGTCACGCCTGTAATCCTCGGAGAGGTTAGGCAGAGGAGTGTAGGACGCCCCCACGTTTCATTAGTTACTTTTACGTCTCGTTATGGAATAAGTGGTAATCCTATTGCCATAGTAAAATGAAATGATTTCGATTGCTATTATATCCTCGCGCTGTGATCCTTACGAGGTAGGCACAGAGCATCAATTACCAATTGTTTCTATCTTCACACACCTGATGTGATACTATCTCTACTACTACTCATATAAATAATTATGTAAGTTTAAAGATGTATCTTTGGAAGGGATATTTACTAAAATACATCTGGTTTACCTAAAAACTATTAGATAAACTTCATTATTTCTACATACATAATAGGTATGAATAGTTTTCTGAATTTAAAAAATAAGCTTTTATATAATGCTATCAAGTACTTAGATAACAGGTAGGTATAAATTTAAATATATTTCAAATAATTGAATTCTTGGTTCCACGCACCTGCTATTAACGGAACCGGATTAAAATCCATTCGAGAGACGACAGGTGCGTACATGTTAATTCGAAAAGTTGTAAATGTTGGTGATCGTTTGGTGCGCTACCAAAAGTAACTTCTTTACTCGATCATTATCAACCATTTCAGTACTGCACCTGGCCGGGTGCAGCTTGGAAGACGTGAAAGGCTCAGAGAGTAATACTGAAGTGTGCATTCCGATGTTCTCCTTCACCGTTACAACGGGTGGTGATAAATCTTAAAATTCCCATCATTATGTTAAGAGGGACGTGCTATGATTTGATATCCAGGATTCCCGTGGTGGGAGGTTAGATTCTAAGCAAATTGGCTATCATTGCTTTCAAGGATGTAATGGATTGCGCGCCCCATTTTCGGAGACCGACCCAACCTCATTAAAGTTATTAAAAACGCCTCACATTCAACAATAAGCAAAATATACCATGTGTTTACTACATCGTTGAATTCGAACGCCATTTAAAATTTAAATCATACATTTGTAACCGAAGTCAACGTGGGATAAGGATGGAAAGACACGCTTGTATCGTTCTGTACCGCTCTTGCAAAATGGCAGGACTGGAGACAAAAACCGATCCGTTATGTTTTCCACAAAAGTAATTATGGTTTTATTTTGAATGAAGAATGACTTAATGTGATCATCTTTTAATGCATACTAGAGTCGATAAAAAGAATAATGTATGTTTATTATTTTATAATATGTATTTAAACTACGTAACACCACGACTGTATTCCCAGAAGAGGTAGGCAGAAGATTGCATTATCTACACTTACTACAGTTTCACCAGTTTATTTAAATTATCTAATTATAAACTAAATTTTACTAAGCGATTTGATTTGTTTTGTACTATGTTTACTATCTAAGACTACATATTAATTTGAAAATTTATATTCCGTACCAAAATTCCGTTTTGAAAAATCTTCATATATCAATGCCGTATTGATTAAACTAACATTAAAAAAAACGAAAAACATAAAAATAATTACTTATATTAATATAAAAAAACAAATGTATATACCGTTTACATAAAATTATTAAACGGCCCTAAGCTATAGGTATTTGTGTTCCAAATTCAAAAAAAATAATAGATCGACGAACGCGAGACTGAAAATGCTTAGAATGTGAATTCGTTAAACCAGTTTCGTAACGAACAAAATAGAAGGTCGAAAAGGTGATTCATCGCCACATTTTATATGCGATATTTAAAACTAGATTCTTTTTTTCATTTAATTCCGAAACAGCGTAGCATATTATATACATAAATGTAGTTAGTATAGAATGAAAGAGTGCATTATGTGTTTTTGTGCATCTACTACCTACTATATATTATTATAGAAGACGTTGTAGATTTATACCCAAGTTTGTTGCCAACAGCTTCCTCCATTTTACTTACAATTAGTGCAAAAACTTACAGTCCGTACAGTCGACGACCCAAGGATTACCGAAAGATCCAATCTTTAATACAGTTAAGCTTGGAAAGGAGCTTGGATTCCTTTCGGTTGTTCTGACGCTACAATGGAGATTGCTCCGAAGACCTGTTCGATTTGTGGCCTGTGTAACCCTTCATCCACGCCGACTGGTCTTTTGGGTATCCTATTCCCTAGGCATTATGACTTAAGGTACTTCAAGGAGTTCGCAGACACCTTCTCTTCAAAGTTGACAATTGGCTACTCTTGGAGTATTACAAATATTCCCGGGCTTTGAATAATTCGAAACAAATTGAGTTACCCCGAATAAAAACATGAGCATTAATCCCGGAACAATGTACCTGATTATGAAAAGCCTTGTTTAAGTTCAAAATTATAAAACTAACTTTAATTACTCAATAATAGCTTCATTTGTTTTGAACTACATGTTAATGAATTTCATGATGAGTAAAACTGTCAACATTCCATTCTATTGAAGTATAGCTGTAGAATAGCAAAGAGACTCCTCGTATGGATAAAGTACCTTGTTTGGCGAACACTCAGCACTTCAAGCGTGACATGACGTTTTCTATAACAGCAGTATGGAGAATTAGCCAGTGGAAAGCGGCACGGCGTGGTTTTGTCATATAATTTCAAAGCCACGAGCAAGATGATTTCAATATCTCGACCCAGATGTCGAATTATCTACTATGACTGACGGCGACACCCTATTGTTGGAAATTTGTTGAATTACGAAATGCGACAAAAATACGGAAACTTGCTCCGAATATTGTACAAACTCCATATCTGTTCCAACAAAATTCGTAAAGATTTTTACACAGTTTTTAATCTCTTCGAATACTTTAATAAATTTTCCATATCTGTTCATTGATGTTACAAAAACATTTATAAACGATACTTATTCAGTGTCTTCCAAGTAAATCTTCCAATAGTCGTAAAACACAAACATTTGTCAACGTTAAACAGAGATGACAGGAGTAATTTAACGCGGACGGACACACGTCTCCACACGCAATATTATCCGATCAAACATCTTGTCGGAGCTAATTTTGTACCTACATAGATCTGTCGTCGTTTCAACTGAAGAGAGATGTATTGGCTTTGTTTGCGTTGTCTTATTTGGACCGTCGTGTGAAATCTGATTACAAACACATAGGTATTCGACGTCAGTATTTGTGACCGGTAGACTCACCACCTATTCCATGATGGGAAGTAAACGTAAGTGATGAAACATTAAAGCATACCTACTACACTTTATAGGCGTAATATTACGTGTTGCGTAAATACATAATATATTTCATCTTGTGCTGTTCAGCAATAATAACTTTTAATCGTAAAATTATGTATTTCACTCGTTACCTATGCTATAATATATGACGAAATAGCTACCTACTATGTATATAGGAGGCAAATGTTAGTGTGTAGGTACAGTTTCCGAGAGAGACTCGCCAACTTGACCAAATCGGTCCGATTATTTCCGAAACTCGTACCTGAAGAGAATGATGAATGTATAAGAAGCAGATCACATCTGCAATGATAGATATTTATCACTTAGTGTTCACTGCCTCACCCATAAGGGGCCTGGCGTACTTATGTAATAATAAATATCACCAAACCTACGTGCGTTATTGTGACAAGTATCAAATGATAAAAAAAAGGAACATCACGCCTGTAATCCCCGAAGGGGTAGGCAGAGGAATGTAGAACACTCCCACGTTTCACCAGTATCAAATGAATAACAATATTTAAACCGAGAGCCTAACATAATGTTAAAATTAAATAGTTAAATGGACATTAAGTACTAATGTGAGATATTAATTTTTACTGCCTAAACTGCTGGCGGGTGATAACAGGAAAAGATGATATTACCCGCATTCAAAACCGCGAAAGTCTCTACAGCTACAGGTCATAACGTTTGCATCAGCGGGGAAATGAAAATGACTGCAATTATTCATATTATTGTATGTTACATGTCAATGCATGTTTTGTATTGAATACATTGTCAACCCGTATGTCCAGCGCCACAGCGTGGGAATTATAGTGAGGCCTATGTCCAACAGTGGACTAAGGCTGATAATGACTTTATGTCAGTGGTTGTATTTTATAGTATTCTATTTACAGTTTAGGGTGGATTTAAACTACCGTCTTCTACATTTACTATCACTATTGGTCCAGTACTTACTGATCGAAATTTCAAGACCAATTTTGGAGACTATCTACCCTTTAAGCCAGCATGTGATTTATTCGATCAATACAACCTGCCGTATAGAGACAAAATAATACACCTTTGATACTAAAATATGCTCCAAATAGACTGTACACAAGTGTTGAATTAGTGAAAAATTAACGACTTTATTTTTATTGCATCACATTACAACAGAATGTACTCGTTGCGAGCATTATTGCGCGTTTGAGGATAATTAAATCGTTGAACTACTTTTTAATTTTTAACGAACATTATTTTATACCCGCATACGAAAATGGATTTTATTGTTATTGTATACTTACCTATTTCTTTGTAAAATGTAATAATATAAGTGCCCTTTCTAAGGTTCATCCAACCAGCACAGGTGCGTCCCATTGGAGATCCCGGAGTCCACCTATTAGCGCAGAGGAAGATCGTTCACGAGGTTTATATGCGTTACTAATCAAACATAAATATCCTTGTCTAGAGTAATTGGTACCTTTTGGTCCTTTCAGATAACAAAATGAACGTTTTATTTGACTAAGGATATGACAGTTCATAGTCAATGTTATAAAGTACATATAACTAAAATACGTACTTTCTCGTTTGTACAGTAATTGTGAAATAATAAAAGAGCATAATAATATGTCAAAAGTGAAAGTCCGGGTCCTCTTTTAAAGAAGCCAACATCGATGACACCTTGGCTGACACCGACTACAAAAATAACAATAATTGTACCTACATTATATTATCGTAATAATTTGATTGACTTCGACAAATAATTTTTTCACTGTTTAGTGCATTATAATTTGTTTCTTTTGAAGTCAGTTTTTTGTATATTTTTTATTTTTAGTGAATCAGAAGTAGGTACACTAATTTATCAGAATATGGGTAGATCCACTAAACATGCTGCTCATATGAGACAGTGCCGTTAAGGCCCTTAATCCATAGTTTTTTTGAAGTGTTATAGCTTATAATCCCATGTAAATGATAAACATCCATAAACGATTATTTTTAATTTACTTTGTTATTTTCATGTCTCGATTGCATTTGAGTGTGAAAAAATATGGCAGCATAAAGCACAACACCGCTCGAACTATCTCGAGTGTGAACAGTTTGGCCATTTTAGCGCGTTCGAGTTAACTCGAGTGTGCCCGTGAAGGGGTTAAATGAAACAAACGAAGTCAGCGAGAAACGCCTAAATCAATTCAGAGAGTTCCATTAATTGGCATATTCGACTACGGCAATTACTTGACCATATCCGGATAGCCCATAAAGATCGGACAAGTATCGTTAATTTGCTCCTAAGAATTGAAGAGTTCCGTTATTTTGTCATGGATCCCATAATCAGAATCTAACCAAACTTATACTAACCAAAATTTCTTTTCTATACTGTACTTCTAATAACACACTCCAAAGTTTCAATCTCCCAAGTTAAAACTCATAGTCTCGCGTTTTTTTTTCCACCAACAATGCCCACCAACCCAACAGATTGAAAAATGGCTGCCGTTTTGTTTCTTAACTCTGTACTTAATATATTGATATTAACGCTTTATTTAAAGCAATGTATCAATTGTAAATTTTATACCAGTGGGCTATATATGAAATACCTTACGAATATGTATATATGTGTAGGTAATTGCATAAATTTTCATAATTTTTTTATAAAATAAAGCGTAACATCGCCCAGTTACGTTACAAATTTCATGTTCTACCGTATTTACTTTTTAATGTAAATAAAACGTAACATAACACCTTTCATTCCCGAAGAGGTCGCCAGAGGTCACACCATGGAATCAGTGCTGAGCCTATTGGCATACATCGAGCACAAATTGTGACACGAGTTACCACTACAAATTGCAACTAGAAATACCTAAACAACTCGACCCGAAAATCAAACCCTGGAGCGCTCGATCAGCAGTCGCGCCCGGAACCACTCTATCACCCAAGCAGGGTATTTTATATTTATAATATCTACATTGAAATATAAACATGTTAATGATGATCTTACCACAAGTAAAATGATAGTTAAAACAAGCATATATTATTATCCTAAAGCAAGTGCCTTTAAAATTTCGTCACTTTATTTTCCATAATAAATGCTTACCACACAAATTACAAAATCCAATTTGCCTATACTAAACGGAAAGTCATTGAGGAACATAACTGGATCTATGTACGTGCACATGTTTTTATAGTTATCAGAGTATGTCGTAATCATTGCTGACGATAGAAAAACGGCCGCCAACGCTATTTCCATCCGCATTGCTACCGACTACTAACTACCATCGTCATTTTCCATTGGTTGGCTATTACCAAATAATTGGCGCCAAATATTATTCGAGTTTAAAAAAAAATGATCATTTGGTATAATGTTTAATTATACCTGGAAACGATTAACAGCTGTCATTTTTATTAATACTTATATTGCGCCCATTATCTCTACATCAATTTAATATTAATCAACGTACAGTTAGTAAATAACAACGATCAGATTATATCGCCAGATGGCGTGGCGCACTTCAATAAGCAGTAATTGCTGCACCAAAATCCATCGACAACGTTCGGTTAGTTGACGTAACAATAAATAAGAAACGCGACTGAACTTTGTGTAACGTCCCGTACTACGTAATTGTAATTGTTGAAGACCTGTACAATACGTTTTTCCGAAGCCAATCTAGTCGCACAGTTGACCGGGGTGGCCGCGACGGGGCGTTAGCTGCGGCATCAGCTACCGTGAACAAACATTGACCAAGCACGCACTGCGCTCCGACAACTTGCCGCAACATTCTTAGCGTAAAAGTTAACGTGGATGGTTTACTCTATGTAATTTGCGATGTTCAAGTTGATTTTTTTAAGTTCTCCCGATTTTAAACTATGTGCGAACGATCCATTGGATATTTCGAATTTCGAATTTTTCATTAACAAAAATGTGTGTTACTAACTTTGCAACAGCGTTCATCGCTAAGTCATTTAAGTTTGGAAAATTCCAGCAAGGCGCCATTATTAGTGAGTATGAAATATTCTTACATAATTTCACTTTCAGTTTTACTTACTTTATTGTAGTTTGTTATTGCATACATCAGTCGACATAATAACTACGTGTTGCAAAAGTAATAGTAAAGTTTGAGTTGTTTATATTTGTAAATATGATCTACTTATTTCCTATACTTGAAATAGCACAAAATATGTATATTAATAATATTGATTTAAAAACTTGAGATTTCGAACACACTTCGGGTGAATGGTCCATGATTACCGAACTTTTACCGGTTATAGAGTAATAATAAGAAAAATGCAAAAACCTAACGTCGATGTTACAACACTGTTAAAATCTACTTTAAATATTTCTTGGAATTTGTATACAAAGAGAGTGATTAATGTCGAAAAAGCACGGCAGTTTTGTGAGGATAGAGATATTTGGGGCTCGGTGATTTCTGCCTACACTGTAATATAATAATTTTAAAGTTGTATCGCGCTTAGAGAAACCTGCATGTAATAAGTACACCTCACAAAGTAAGTTTTTATGTAAAGCAGTTAGGTATATAATTTAATTACCGAACAGATTATACAGATTCTGATTGACAGAAAATTTTATGAGATTATCTGTGTACATAGGTATCAAAGTTGTTGAACTGAACTTGAACTGTTTCTATTAAATCATAGAGTTTTATCCAAACGGTTATGAAGTACAGTTACTATCAGCTGTTATGACAATATGGCCATCAATAATAATAATAACAAGTTAGTAACGAGGAAAAAATCAGTCCATCAATAAATTTTTTTAATAATAATTCCTCCGTACAGTAATTCAAGACCACATACAATAGATATTGTAATTTTTGCCTGTTTTTTTTGCGCTAATTAAAAAATAATGAAACGATAGTTTGTTTTGTAATGAATTCTTATCGGGGTCACGATAAAGTATACTTTTACGGCTGGAAATTCTCTTATTCCCGAAGGAATACAAGCGATATCGTAGCTAATGTATGTACAATTATGTAATTCATGATCGTATTATCATAATCTTTTTTATTATTCCACTGTAAGTTGCACAGGTCTCCGTACAGAAGGTTTAAAGCCATAGTCTGCCACGAGCTAAGCGCATATAGCAGACTCTTATTTTAATGTTATCTGTGTTCATCGATGCATAATTTGAAATTCTAATATAATGCATTGTGTACACACATCGAATTTTTAAATTCAACCAACCAGTATTAAAATAAAAATACTTGTCCTATCTCATTTAACCTTCACACAAAACTCCGTAATTATAGAACGCTTTGTTACAATTTAATATTAAACTCGTGGTGCTTATATTCTTATAGGTAGAAATTAAAATTATATTACATTTGAACACAGTTCAAGGTCACTTTATTACCTGCTCTGAGTAGATTAAAATCACTTAAAATGAAAAAACTGTAGGTAGGTATTTAATTTAATATGAATTCAGTTCTCATAATAAATACGTACGAATGTACCACGTGCGATAACTTGAGAGCTACGTGCTATATAGTGTGTATGTACTCGGTAATCCTTTCGATTATAAAACGTAAGCGTAATAACACGCCTGTAATCCTTTAGAGGTGCGTGTCCTTTTGATTATAAAATTTAATTTGAAAATCCTTTTGATTTTCGTGTAGTCTTTTCTGAATATAAAACACCGAAAACGTAACATCACGCCTGTAATCCAGTAATAAATCATTTCATCTTGTAGGTTCCAAGTAAACGCAAACAGGTTAACTTGCAACCATCATGTTTTTATGTGAATATAATATAACGTGTGCGATAGATTATTCTTCTTCAAATGCTTCTCTAGCTGCTGACGGTCGGCAATCAGTTTTTGGAATCTGTCCCTATCCGGTGCGAGGTGTAATAATCCAGATGTGCTCGCAATACTAGTCACATGGACAAAATGAAAAATCTTAATACATTCATTTACTCCGTCAAACAATTCAATACATCGAATACACTGTACTCAGTAGGTACACTATAGGAGTCACTTTCAAATACTTTTGTTCTTTTTTTCGTTCTATAACTTGTATTTTTTTTTGTTTGTATTAATATACACTTGAATTTATAATTTACTTGGAAATGGTTACTTTGTTTACAAACCTGTAAAGAGTATGATTCAGTGAGCGGATTTGGATTTTTTAATGAGAACGTAAAATTAAAAAATGTTTTCCGACCGACAATCGTACAGGAAATTATAGGAAGTATCGTAAGTATGTTCGTTTTTTTGTTTTGTTCTACTTTTATACTTCTGACTGGATGCTAATATTTGTACAACGAAAATCTTACATTCGTTTCGATTCGATCGTTTCGACTAATTCGATTTTTCGATAAAAAGGATGGGTGTGTTTTACAGAAATCGTTTTTTATTATTTTAAACAGGGATCAATCATTAAAACACTATGATAAATAAATTACTGACACAATAAACACTCCCAGCCTTGGGCAAATATTTTTTGCGGATTTTAAAAAACCTATTATATTTTTGTGCATTTGGTTATTGTTTACATGAAATATAAAATGTATACCGTAACGACTTACAACGTAACATCACGCCTGTAATCCTCCGAAGAGGTAGGCAGAGGAATGTAGTACACTCCCACATTTCACCAGTTACGTTTACGTCTCACTATGGAATAGATGGTGAGCCTATCGCCATACAACGGGCACATATCCAGACTCCGAGCCACTATCAAAAAATTTAGTAGTGCCCGACCCGAGAATTGAACCCAGGGCCTCCCAATCGGCAGTCGCACTGGCAACCAACACGACCAACGAGGCAGTCAAGTATAAGATTTGTAAAAGTCGTGTAAACGTAATTGTAATGAAATGGCAACAACATTTTTGATATTAAAATATAACATAACACCTGTATTTCGACGAAGGCGTAGACAAAGGTGTGTAGTACAATCCCACGTTTTACCAGTAAAATTTTATTTTTTCTTTTTAAAAATCGGCTCTTTTTATAGTTCACAAAAAATTTCGCTGGTTTAAGTTAATGTTATATGTACCTACTTGAATGTTAGAAAACAGCAAACTTTTCAAAACAAACGACTATGCTTACTCATTTAAGCAGATTGTGTGTATCGCAATATTACTGTAAGAAGCAGTATCTGTGCTGTTAGGCAACTGTATTGTACATTGTAGAGTCAGCTACTCGAGTAACTTTTTGCTCTATTGTCATAACGATAGAGTTCACAGGAACGCATCGATTCTATTGTGGGTCACTGATTGCGTTCAGTTGGAATTGTTTACATAGATCTGGAACCGAGGTAACTCGGCAACGTCGCTGCTATATAACTATAATAACTTTCCACGTCCACGGTTCTTACAAATATACATTTACAGTGTTATATCTTTAGTCTGTATCTGCATTTAAAATTTATAATTGGAACACAAAATCGTAATTTTAAAAAAGAATGTTGAATTTTTTTTAAACCAACCGATCTTCATACATACGTGTAAGTACCCACGGCGAGATGTTCGTAACTTTTTCAGTTTTTCCAAATTGTTGTCTTGGTCACAATTCGGGTCTAATATGAACATAACATAACATAAATAACATTGTATGAATTAATGGCTATCAATTAATTCCTAGTGACTGCCCCGTTGTTCAAGTGGTCCCAACCGCGACTGCTTCAAGACATCCTGGGTTCGAATAAAGTATTTTTACGTTTTTCTAACTTGAAATTCGCAATAACTGCTTATGGATTTGTGCCCTTGTGCATTGCAATAGGCTCATCACTTATTCTATGTCAGACGTGTTACATAACTAACATAATGTATAACTGAAATGTGAAAGTTAACTACAGTCTCCTGTCTGCCCCTTCAGGTAAATACAGGCATGATATGTTAATTTATTCATTAGTACACTTACTGCATTAATTTTAGTATATCAGTATATCTATCCCTCAACAACTTGCATGTCGGAACTTGTACCACGTCACAAAGCGAATTAGTGGATAAAACTGTCGCGAAACCTCAGTAGCTGTTTAACATTACTGTAACATTAAACGTAACATCGCGCTCGTAGTCCCTGAAGAATTACGTATAAGAAATTAAGAATTAGGAATGTAGTACATTCTCCCACGTTAAAACAATTAGGTTTGAGTTCCGCAATGGATTAGGTAGTGAGCTCAGTAGAACCTATAACAATTGACGGGCAAAATGCTACGGCTCCCCAGCCTGAAGAGGCCCCTATGTCTGTGATCTCAACAGGATCTTAAGTTAGGAAAACGAAAATTATGATTTCAGTCTTATACGATCTTAAAATTACTAGCTAATAGAAAATCTACTAATTATAATAGCATTTGTTGAACTTAGTTAGCCATTAGGTGAACCTATTGTCATACACCGGGCATAAATATTGATAAATTTCAAACAGTTAAGGATAAAGTGGAACAATAACGGTACTCACTGTCTACCTCGTTATATCAGAAATGTTTTTATGAAAACTATATAAATTGCAGTCTTGTCAGTGTAGTGTACCTATAACAAAATCTTAAAATATAGATTAATAAACTTTAAATCGATATGTGCCTGCGTGCCGAATGTATTTGCTTATCTGTGGTTGTTTGTTTTTCTTTACAATGTGTACAAATTGTTTGATGTCGTATTTTCGTACCAGCTGCTTCACTTTTACAGTACGCTACGTCAATGAGAAAATCTAAAGAAAATGAACAGAAATTCTAGTAGAAAAGTTGCGGAATTTCACGATGAGCACTGCTGCGCGGGAAATGGCATCGGTAATTTCCGTCGCTCATCTTCACTGCGCTTGCGCGGTGAAAAAATGGTGCAGCGGTCGCCTTTATCTACCAGAAAATTAATTCCAATAATCACGGAAAATATACACCAAAAGCCACGGAACGATGGCTCCCGTTTACCGGAGTCCAGCCATCGCCCTCGGAGCCACGTAAGTAACATTTCCCCAACTTTGTATTGACCAATTTCTATTATTGCTTGACACAGTTATACACCATATAGATTTGTACATTCACACTGTATTCTATTTTTAAACTCAACATTATTTCGTATGCGGAATAATAAAACATTTTTACTTTTCATAGAGACCTTACAGTTTTAAGAGTTTACAAGCGAAGTATATATACTATATAGTATTCAATATGTTTCACTTGCAGTCTTGTAACTCAAACAGTCAAGTCAAGCCAAAAAAGTCCTGCTTAAAATCGCCCGAGAGCCCATATATGCATAGAAAATTGAGTATGACGGATTCTGCACACACTCCGCCGGGTTCACCCGAAGACCTGCCAGATGATGAATCTCTTCACAGTTATGGAAGCGCAGCCACAGCGGCCTCTATAGAAGCTGGCTATGCACCTTTTAATGGAACTACATTCAGTGGTAGATCCATGCGATATGTTCTACACTGTTCATCTCATGCGGGTCTTTCAGGAGAAGAGTACCTCACCCCCACCCAGCGCGCTCAAAAGCAGATTCGACGCCTCAAGAGTCTCCTTAGCCAAGCTAAGAAAGATTTAGAAAAAAAGGATAGTGAGATTTTCCACCTGACTAAAGAAGTAGTTGAGCTACGCTTGTATAAGGCATCAATATTTTCTCCTGATGAAAAGTCGAATTCTAGTGAGATTGTTACAATACGGGAGAATAATGAAGAAGGCATTGATGGCGAGAATATTAAATGCAAGGAATCATGTAGAACTTATGATGTCACCGACAGCCCACTTTTCAAAGACACACCAACACGGAGCCGCAATGAGATGCAAGGCTCATTCACAGATTCCGGGCACTTTGATGATCTCACCAATTCATCATTACACTCCAAAGAATCGGTGCTAATGCTCACACATGATGCCTCTTGCATGACTGAAGTAGAGGACAGTGACTTGGAACGTCGTAACCTGATTGCATATTATGAAAAGAAAGTAGAAGATGTTGTTAGGGCTCATGTAGGTGAAAATCAAGAAATGAAGAAATCTCACAATGATAAGGTGGAGGCTCTCTTGCAGAAATTGGCAGATGTGAACACTCGCTATTGTGAACTGTTGCCAAATTATGAACAGGCAAAGGAAAGAATTCATACATTGGAGAAGCAGTTGGAGGAAGCAAGCAAGCAGCTGCAGGACGAGGAAGGCAGGCACCGAGCTATATACCTGCAGATGTACAACAAGGGACTTGAGGCTGCTCAGTTTGAACTGGGCAAGGTAATATGTCTCTCTATTTGACTAAATTTATAATCACTAACATCATTCTGTCTATGTTGGGGCAGAGTACGAATACATTCCCTAACCCCGTGCTGGGAGACATGATGTAGTAAGAGGTGACTAACCCGGCACTGGCAGATCACAGTCTGCCCAGGCACCGCTAGATGCCCTGGCCACCTTTGGACAACAGTGTAGACAGTATGAGTAGTGGTGCTGTATAGTCCTCTACCTGTATGTCCAGCATGGGGATTATAGGGATCACTCTTCAGGGGATGCTTATGTCCAGCTGTGGACTAAAATAGGTTGATGATGATAATGAATGGTACTCATTATTATGGCTATCCAAAGGTATTCCAAAAATATAACACAAATTGATAAAGTAACTTCACGCCTGTAATCCCCGTAGAGGTAGGCAGAGGAATGTAGAACATTCCCACGTTTCACCAGTTA
>DWFO01001479.1:0-15760 GCA_018246595.1 Mimoniades nurscia nurscia | reverse complement strand
CGTTGTGCTATCTATCTTTCCCGTAACAGATGTGCCTTAATATTTAATAGTAACAATATAATATAATAAACATCCTAGACCCTATACCGGGACACGAGGGTGCCGCAAGAGGTGACCAAACAGGGCGCATGTTGATCGTGCTTCAGCGCAGCCTACCTAGGCGAGCAGCAGCGCAGGTAGGGCGAGAAGTCCAAATCACATGTCCAGCGTGGGGATTATTGGCAAAATCCCCTCAGGGGAATCGCATGTTCAGCAATGGACTTAAAGAAGCTAATGATGATTATGATCAATAAACATTTCTTGGCACTTTACCACAGAACCACCTAATTCCAAAGAAGCCTTCAAAATATGTTATTATATCCAGGTAGAAAAGTAGTTATGTTCGTCACACAAATATTTTCTCTGTGATGGAATCGAACTGACCACTGGAAGAAACAGCCATACAAAATGTCGTTATATTTTTTACAATGTAGAGCTATGAACAATATAACCGTTGTTAAAAATTACTTCACAAAGTATCGATTCTTATTGTGTTTCTCTTACGAACCATCTATTCAGCGGCAAATATGCCGCAACCCTTTCCGCAAATCACGATTTGACATTAACTTTGTCTGCTTCCATGCAGATGGACGAAGATATGGGTTGCCAAAGGCCAACTCGTCTATAGATCGGATGTTTTCAAACCACCTTAAATCCACAAGGTTCAATGATTACGACTACAACGACGAACCAAGTTAGCCAAGCCTGCCGATGCCGACCAGGAGCGACTGCTTACCGTGCCATTAATACCATGAAAATGTTCATAAAAATTTGCTGGCAACCAATCATCTATACCAGGGTCGAGAACGCGAACTTTAACGAGAGAACTTTAGGAAATGATTTGCAACGTGTAACGGCGTCACGACTACAAGCGCTTCACAGAAACTCTATTAACCTGCTTTGCAAGAGAACATCGCTAACATCACAAAAGCGGATTAAAACTAACCGTTTTATCATTTTAACATTTATCCAAATGAAACTACAATGAACTAGAAACTTCATAATATATTCTATCTAAAATCTCAAGCGCAATTCAATTCACGGCGAACGATGACTATGTTATTCAATTCGACATGTCGTTTTAAATTCTCTTTTAATAGAATTCACTTCAGACATTCCGCCAGCGTCTGTCTCTTGGGTGTATTCAGGTTTGATTGCGTCTGTCCTGGCCCCATCAGATGCAGGAGAGTAAACAAGTTTTCCCTATTGTATCAAAGAGATGCCTCCTTTTGTGCAACAAATAATACAGTTTGTATTTTGCTAAAAGTTTACTTTTCATTCGGGCACCGTATTACATTGTTGTGATGTCTATGTTCGAACGCAGACCGTCCTACGTTCATGAGAGTCGAGATTAAAATATGCCGTTGTTGCGCGAGCGACAATAAAGTGTATCTGAGACTCTTACAAATATTAAAATAAAGATGAAGTGAATGGTGGAATATGGCTTTTGTTGGAGCCAGTGCTTCTGTACGATTCGGTGGCTCGCGACGGCTGGCAGGCGAGCAATCCGGAACGCAACTAAATATGTATATAAAATTAGGAGCGACGACACGGAGCTGGCTATAAGAATGTATTTTATCATTTACACGTACATATATCATTTAATATTCACAATTTAATGTCTGTTACCTTCAAACTATCTTTGTGATTTTTTTTATGTACTACTTCGTTGATGAAATGGAGACAAACGCGAGTGCCAATCGAAAGGTTCTGGGTACAATTCCCGAGTCAAACAAAGTTGGATTATTCTCACTTGAAATTCTTAGCAGTAATTCGAAATCTGCATTTGTGCCCGGTGTATAGCAATAGGCTCAATCGCTAATCCATGGTGAGAGGTAAACGTGGGTGTCTACTTACTACATTCCTCTGCCTACCTTTAACGGAGATAGAGGCATGTTGCCACTTTTATCAATTACAAAATAAAGCACACGATTGTATTGATTAACTTTCTATAAACATAATTATGAACTTGTAATATATTTTTGGTAAATATTTTTGATACTTGATTGAATGCCATAAAATAACTCCTGCGCATGTTAATGCTGCTACGGGCGAGTACGAAATACGCTTAAAGTCATGAGTTTTTTTTTTCTAATTTACTTAATGATTCTTAACAAAAATCATCCAATTCTTTCCGAAGGCGTTTCGATCGTGTCTTAAGACATGTACATTGGACGTTATTGTTAAGAATTCATACTTAGTATATGACATATATATTTTCATGAGCAACAGTGTATGTGAAACGGAATAAATTAGCGTTCATTTAAATTCATGTTTCATTGGATACAATAAAAACGTAACATATAGATATCATAAAGCATAAAACGAATGTGTACTGTATTCTGTATATCATATGTCAATATGTTATGAATCAAAATATATATTTACGTTTTCCGTATCAGATACCATGTATTTATGACTCCAAGATATACATTTTATAGACGATTCTACGACACGAGTATAATAATATTGTCGTTGTAGCAAGAAAACAATTCGCTTTCATTGTAATATCACGACAGATATTTACTACTCAGGAAATACTCAATACGTCACTGCTTCACTCGTGTTTAACGTCATCCTGAGAGCCCCACGATAACCACTCATTGTTGACCTTCGGTCTTAAAACATCACTTCTCAATAGGCGCCTCATTCTGAAACATACATTTAGATTACGTTTAGAGCGCATGCACACAAACCAGGACGATTTATCGCCATTGACAATCTGTGTGCAGAATGTGTACAAAATGTCTCGCAAGTCACGTTGTGCTATATTTGACATCGGATTTGGTACTCAATGGTAGATTGTCCCAATATTGCGAAAGTGTGATTTTTTATTATGTTAAATTATTTATTCATTTTAAATGGGATATTATGAGACATATAATATGCATAAAAAGGACCCGTGATACGTTTAAAAAACTGATAACAATAACTATAAGCAAATACAATATGCTGTGAATATCATCGCGCGCTGCGTATAAACCATTTAACATAAAATGTTACTACAGATATCAAAATAACCACGGGTGTTGGTGTTCTGTACTTTAGCATGTGTGTAAAGAAGTTAAGAACGAATCGGATAATGCGGAAACCCTCTTAGCGTGGGTCTAGACATTTTGGTCGGATGGTGTAACACTTGGACGGTATCCAAAGTGTCCGAGAAGGCTTTCTTGCAGTGACATAACAGTTTTCGTAATGTACGAATAACATCAAACTGTGCTGGCGGCACAGACACTGCGGTCGATATTTCAGTTAGTTCGCGATAAAAAAAGAAAAGCATTATTTAAGCAGATATTTCCGTTACAAAGATGTTTAACATATTTCTTAGTACGGTACCGACGTCTAAAAAGAATGGCTAACGAAAGATAAACACGATAAATACACTGTGTGGTCGTTGATGTATGCAGGCGCTGCGAGAGACCAGGTCAGTAACTAGATGATGGAGTACTAAGAAATCTTTGAAACAAACGTGCGTGTGTGAAAAGAGTGACGAATGAAGATTTTTTGAATCATATCTAAGAATGGAGCTACTTAGCACTCGGTTGTACTATATGCTTGAAGGGACTGGCGTGGTGAAATATTTTTTTCAATGTCCTAAAAATATTTCCGACACAATAGAATTTATTTCAAACTTCTGAAATGTATGTAGCTTGTTTTACTTACACTATCATAATCTTAATATTTGTATATTACCGTCTTACCTTAATTCTATTGTATCTCTAGGGAGCATAATGAAATTATTTCAGTTTATATACATTTGGGAAAACTTTTAATTTAACCTTTACTTTACTTAATTATAATTGTTCTCATAGATCCAGCTGTAAGTTTTCCCAAGATATAAATATTTCTAAGCCTATAAAATCTACACGTTCTACTTTCTGTGGCTTATTATCTTGTTACTTTATTAATACATTGTAACTAAGTTTTTAATAAACAATACGTATAACGTGTTTTTAATAACAATAATTCCCGAAGAGGTAGGCAGAGGTGCGTAGTAAATTCCCATGTTTCACCAGTTACGTTTATGTCCCAATATGGTATAGGTGACGAGTCTATTACCATAGACCGAACACAAATCAAGTACTCCAAACGTTAACTAGAAATTCTTAGTTACAAAAGTCCAATAATACCTGACCGTTGCTATAACAGGACCCGGATAAGCAACCCGGATACGCAGGACGCTTGAAACCATGCGACCAACAAGGCAGTCAACTTCACCATGCCGTCACTTATAAAGGAATAACTTTACCTACCCATTTATACCACAAAAATACGTGAACCAACTCAATTAGCAATCGACGGGACATAAGGCTGCGACACTATGAACTCTACATTTTTTACATGAGGCCATAGAGCGTAGGCTAAGTTATTCAAATGAGATGCCGAAATAAATTTGTTCGTGCTACGAAAAGCACGAGAATAAATTAAATTAATCTGACATACGCGCTTTCACTGACATTCATTTATTACTAGCAGCGCAACTCGGGCGAAGTCTTTGTTGTAAAGTAATTTTTTACCAATTTATCGGGTAGTTGGCGACGAAATTTTATTCGCACTCTCCAGTAATTTGGTACCGAACTGGAAAAGCTTTAAATATATTATCACAGAGAATGTTCCATGACATTTATGCGATCTCATCATAGTGTTTTGTATACTACAACCTCATAATTTTAACATACATATTTTAAATTTGAATAAAACTATAGTGCACTGACAAAAAACAATATGTATACAGGTGTTGCTTTTAAGTTACTAGAAAGTCATTAGTAAATATGAAATTACACATAAAAAGCAAATGTCTTGAACATTTTTCTCACTGGTGCACCTATCCCGCGAGGACGTTTGAACTCGAAATATCTTAGAACATGTAGCGATTACAGCATCGATGCAAGAGCTGCTTAGTGTTATAGACAAGGCAGCGATGATCGTTTCTCAAGCAAATCCTGATTTTAAAGTTTTACTTTCTACGAAATACATGCAATTAAGCTTACAGAGTCATCAATTATTTCTAATCATATGTATTGATAGTATATATCACGTCCATTTCGTTTATGGAAGCTTGGTAGAAAATAATATAGAAATATTCGACCAGTAGTTTCTCTAGGAGTCCAGGGCTCCTAATAATGTATGTATGTTCTCATTTTTGGCTTATAAATCATTATTATTATTATTACTATTATTATCATAGTTTGAAGATTAGGGCACTAGACTCACTATCTGTTCCAAAGTGGGACGTAAACGTGACTGGTTAAACGTGGGAGTGTTCAACATTTCTCTGCCTACCTCTTCGGGGATTCCAGACGTGATGTTACGTTACGTAGTTTAAATATTCGATGATGGTAGCGAAAATATCACAGAGATATACATATAATATTTACTTAAGTTAATATGTTACTGCCTCGTTGGTCGAGTTGGTTGCAAGTGCGATCGGGAGGTCTCGGGTTCAATTCCCGGGTCGAACACTACAAAATTTTCTAATTTAGGTTTTCTAGTAATGGTTCGGAGTCTGGATAAGTGTCCGATGCATTGCAATAGGCTCACCACCTATTCCATGCTGGGACGTAAACGTAACCGGTGAAACGTGGGAGTGTACTGCATTCTTCTGCCTACCTCTTCGGGAATTACAGGCGTGAAGTTACGAAGTTAATATGTACTTAATTTAATACTATCTCAAATAACTTGACGGTTTTCGATAAAAGCATCTGCTCTGTACTTGTGTAGCAAAATAGTTTTTTTAAAATTCACACCTAATGTTGTATACCGAACCAATACAAACTTTTAAAAGAAAAGAAAACGGTAATTTACATTTTTATTAATCAATGATATATCTTTAGCTGTTTAGATATTAGCCTCCCACTAAGGGGTGGCCAGTTAAATTAATGGTGCGCAACTCGCTTTTCTAAAAATGTGAGCTTTAAGATGAAATATCTGCTATAAGGGTGAGGTACAACATCGTGAGAAAATCTACACGCCTTAAAGATCTCCACAAGTTTCTCTAAGACTTGCGTTACAGGCCAAACCGTAATTGGCCGGCGTGGCAGACTATGACCTTAGCCCATCTCAATCGGAGAGGATACCCGTAATACAGTAAAACAGTAAAAAGATTAATGATGTTGACGATGTATTCACATATTGTAATTGAAATTCTTGAAAAAAATTACCCCAATGCCCGCATTATAAAGCTCAACACGAATAAATCACCATTATTCCCTCGTAAACCTTAAATCTGCCTAAAATCGAATTAACCTTAGTGGAACGTGCCAAACGGGCAGTCGCTAACTTCAACATTAATAACCTTTAAACTGGAATAAATATACTAATGGGATAACCAAAATTCGCTCCGTCCGCGCCGTTACTCATGAAACACAATTAAAACTTAATTATCGAAGTTATTTTTCAATTTCGAAAATACGAATTAGTAGCCGCTACTAGTCTTTACAATTGAAGTAGCTGTAAATATATATATATATATATATATATATATATATATATATATCTTTCGAATTGTTACATTTAATGTTGTAGTGACTATATACTAAACGGAGTAGTTGAAAAAAAATGTCAAATTTATATTTTTGGTCGAATGGTTACGAGTAAGACTTCCGATGAAGAAGTCCCGGTTTCAATACCTGGGTCGAGCACTATTTGATTTTTGTGACTTACATTCTTTTATAGCAGTTGCTCGGAGTGTGGATATGTGCCCGGTGTATGGCAAGAGGCTCACCATCTATTTCATAGTGGAACGTAAACGTAACTGGTTAAATGTGGGAGTGTAATACATTTTTCTGCCTACCTCTTTGAGGATTATAGGCGTGATATTACGTTTTTAAATAAACAAATAACTCCTACTCATTACGTTGGTCCATTGGTTGGTTAGAAGGTTGATCGGTTACTTGAATGACGTCATATTGTTCGCATCTGCAGGATTAACACTGACATAAACAGTGCAGAGCAGTGATCATGACAAGTCGCCACAGAATAAGTATTCGATTAAAATTTACACTGTGCAGCACGGAGTCGGTTCCCAGGTCGGGCAAAGTACTATAATGTATCCGGATTTCCTCGCTTTAAGTTAGCAGCAGTAGCTCCTACTATGAATACATACCCGGTGTATGTCAACAGGCTCGCCCCGTATCGTATCCCATGGCGCGACATACAAAATAACCAGTTAATAGTCGGAGTGTATTTTACTTCTCTTCATTTCCGTTCCGAGAAATACAGACGTTTGGTTATTATTTAATTACAAAATTCTGATTTATTACATACATGTCATACTCCTATGTACATGTTACTAGAAATAACTAATTATGTCAAATTTATCATATTAAAGCACCTGCACTACGACGGGCAAGTGATGGCAGATCAATGATTGAAATCAAAGTTAGAAACAATGTTATTAGACAAATATAAAAATTTGTTTGCTAAATTTTATACTCTTGAAATAAGAGAGCCATACGACGACGTCTCTACCGTGTCTCTACAACGAAGCCGGGGTGTTGTTTACCCGTGTTTTCACTCCAAATCACTTTTGCTACGAGCTTCCGGCAATGTATGTAAATAAGACACGGTAAAGTTCGCGCGCTTGCAACGCGAAAGGTAAGTATAGCAAGATTGTATGTAAGAAGAGAAAATGAAAATGTTTTCCTTGTAGAACTAAAGCGATTACGTAATCGACACTTATACACAGTTGTTTCAATGTTGCCTCCAGCCAGTTTAATATGAAACAATTTTATCAATACTAAATTTATCTTAAATACAATATAAAAAATTTGTTTAAATATTTTAAGGCCTTAGTGTATGCATTATTAAGTAATGAAATTATGTAAGTATTATCTATGAGGAGAGGATACCCATGTTCCAGCAGTGGAATGATAAAAGGGTCGACAAAAAAAAACAAGCAACGTTTGTATAATTAAGTAATTATTTACAGGACGTAATTAGTTATATTAAAAGTACGAATTTTAAATTTATTCCTTCAGATTAATATCGGTAAATGTCCAAATTAAATCCCATTCAACGTTGAATATTTTCATGTCATTATCATCAATATTTAACTGTACCTATATCCAATCAATCCATTCCTTTCATCCATCTATCATCTATTTTGAAGTTCACCGCTAAACATACATAGGTTTCCACTAATTGGTGCCACTTCACCCGGCATATAATAATACGCTCCTTAGCAACCGACTCTGTGTCAGTGAATGTATAACACAAAAAAAACTTGATATCAACAAATTTTAACTCGCAAAAAACGTTCGTCAAAACAAGAAGCCTCCGTCATATTATAATGAAAAACAAACATCTGACTGTAGTGCAAAGTCATTTAACATTTCAGACTGTGACAACAATCCCTGCTCTTTTACAAAAGGTCAGGTGCTCTGAGACCTTCACACGTGACTTACGTGTTTTATTTTAAGGCTGACTTCGCCCCATTCTCTATCTCCGGCATGCCGTGTGATACGAATACTTTCTATTTCGTACTCGAAATAATAATAGAAATTTAACTTTATATACGAATATTAAAGATATTATTATAGCCACGTAGTATTACGAATACGTATCTGGTGGAACGTTGGAGTGTACCACACTCCTCTGCCTGCCTCTTCGGGAATTACAGACGTGGTGCTGCCATCTGTTATTACATTTCGAAAACTAATTGATTCAGATTTTAAATGAATATACCTACCTATATCTTGTTTTATATATAATTCAAGCCGATGACAATTGTTTACTGCGCCTCTGATTTTCACAAATAAACTACTTTAAAATGTAATATTAATTAGCGCTTTTTGAGAATAATTTCAAACCGCGATTAAGTTAGAAGAAAACATAAAAGTGGATTTAATAAATTTATATAATGCTGTAAGTTGCATCTATTTTTCTTAAGGAAGTCACTCTTGTAAGAGCATAATCTTTCCGAATACAGTTCTGATTTTCCTAATTCTTGATATTTAATTGTTTTAAAATTTCTTAAGTCTCCTTCTAAAATCACAAGCCTTAAGGATCTGGTCCCACAGACTGGATAAATATGGCTTGGCAATCTTAACACCGTATACAAATATTTAAGGAGAACATTAATGTCTGTTAACTTGTTGTATTTACTTTCATCCGAATAGTATTGATATTTAATGTCTTTTTCAAAAAAAAGCACGCCAGGACTCAAACCGCAAACTACTGAAACGGAAGACTAAAACAATCAAACCACAAAACTAACATACTCGTACATACATAACTGTATTTATTAGTGTATTTGCTATTACATAATGCTAATCGTGTTTGTTTAATATCATAAACTAATATGGAAAACTGTATTATATATTTTTATCTAACCATCACATAAAATTTCATTCACCAATAACAGTTAACTATAAGGGCTTGCTCTGATGAAATTTATTAGATCGATTCGCAAACCGTGCGAGCCTTTACGATCTTAAATAAGGTACAGGCTCTACGAAATCAACCATACTATTAATGCGAGCATTCATGTTTATAGTACTAACGAATTTATTAATGTAATTGACAATTAATTAATGAATGAAGAATGACGAAGTCCAACTATGAATATCAACCTGGATTATTATTAAGTCTTTCTAATTTTTAATTCCCTGTAATAGCTTTTTACATGTACATGTACTCGACCTATAAAATAAGTGATGAAACGTACACTCGTCTACTTACCCCTTCTTGGAATATAGGCATGGAATAATTTTATGTAAAGCGATAAAATAGAACCCTAACCCGCATGGCCAGCGTGAGAAGTTAGAGCAAAACCCCTTTATGACAATGCACAAGGGGGCATTTTATCGGAGGCTTATGTCAAGTTACGTCTAACAGTGCACTGAGATAGACTGATGAAGTGAAGCGAAGAAATATTTAATCGCTTGTCGCAGTAGTCACGATCTCCTTTCTCTCTCCTTCCGCCTTCAGCGATATGGAGGTTGCTAATTTGTAGTAAATCATATGTAGGACGACCCCACTCAAGTATCTGAACATACATTCATATTTATAATGCCCCATTAACTTTTAATGAAGGTAAAAATCCCCCCACGTACTTGATTCGCATTTGAAAAGATACCACAGAGCCAACGTTTTTATTTTGATGTTTTATATTGAGTATTGGTGATGGAATATTGAAAAAAAATATATTTATTACGTCCTTTTTTTATTTTGAAACTTAAGAAATAAGTCGGTTTCAAGGATTCTAATCTGAATAAGTGGCAAATGTAAATCACTTTTGCTATGTAATAAAATATACATGTATTTTTTTTTAAGAATTTTATGAAAGATCCATTAATGTGGTCTAAAGTACGTCACCTTAAATACAGCACAGAACATTTCAAAAACTGGTCTTAAGCGGCAGAAATACCCGTATCTCCTGCCCGCAAGAGTAGCGACCCCCATAATTTTACGAAGTAGTGGGTACATTACACGTACATACAACAAATACTTAAAATTGCCTTTACGTGGCCGTTAGGTTTATCTGAAGTTGTTACCATTGCCGGAATATGCCTAGGTCCGAACAAAATGTCATGAACACAGCCAGCTAGTAAAATACAAGTTTAAGACACCTGCACGATCGTAGAAGTAATTCCATTCCATTCGTACTATTATTAAAAGGTGTTTAGCATAATATCCTTTCTCTTGATATTGCAGATTTTATTTATATATATTTTTAATTCCTTATTTATTTTTTTATTTGGGAACAAAAAAAATATACATATGTAGTAGCATATAGATGAAATGCAAAGGAAATATAAACTTTTCACTGGTGATTAATATAAAAAAAACGACTTTAGAATATTTCTCTCTTATTTACAGCATTTTTTATTCCCTCCTAGCTTACCTCATTATATCCACATATCCTTCGTATCTAAATATCATACTGCGAGAAACAATCATGACAAAAGGCGAAGGTAATTTACGAGCTCCGAGCCCTCTGCGCCGCCCTTTTATTACTCCAGAGGTCGCTGTTACACCGCAGCGAAATCATTACCAATAAATGTCATGTGGTCTCTAGCGGTGTGAGGTATGGCCGTCATGAGAGCCAGATGGATCGTAGGTAATATAATTATTTCAGAAGATGGCCCTCCCTTCTCACGGGTATTTTAAGAGGTGACTAAAATGTTAGACTAGTGTGATATATTTAGAGTAAGCTGACAATTTTATTATGGTATGGCTATATCCTATTTATGTCCTGTGGGGCGTGGGAACGTTGCTCTACAAACTGACGGAAATTCGTTTCGGTTAGTAAAACGTTTTCAAGTCCCCGAGGCGTTAGAATTTGTGTCCTACTCAGGTCAGTCACAATAAATACAAGCGTACTCGTAACTCAGGGACACACGACTTTTTGAATTCACTTTCACAAGCTTTACCCTCCACTTTTTCTATCTAAACTACCTATTAAAACATATATGTATAATCGCAAATAATTCCTATAAAACACTATAAAAAACGTAACATCACGCCCGTAATCCCCGAAGAGGTAGGCAGAGGAATATAGAACACTCCCACGTTTCACCAGCTACTTTTACGTCCCACAATGGAAAGTTGGTGAGCCTATTGCCATATACCGGACACATATCCAGACTCCGCGTCATTACTAGAAAATCTAAATTAGAAAATTTAGCAATGCCGGACTAGGGAATCAAACCCAGGACATCCCGTTCGCCAGTCGCACTTGCCACCAACATGACCAACGAGGCAGTCACAGTTATTTAACTTATAAGAAAAAACATTGAATGTATTCAGACCGATCAATCAGACGAAGAATCACGTGTAAATAAATTATTGCGAAAATTAAATAAGCTTTGCTTCAGTAACATTACTTATCTATATAAAACTGTGTTTATTTTTTAAATAAAATGAGATAGAGCCAAGATTTAAAGGCGACTCTTAAGTCTTTGCTAATTCGATACGAGGTCACATTTTTTTTGTATATTCTTATGAGCATAAGATATTGAAGAAAACAATTAAATTATTTATTGATGTCCATGCTGTCACTGTCTCTGAGTCACAAATGACCGGTTTCACGTGGATCGCACACCCGCTTAATACAACTACGAGTATATCGTAAAAATAGAAAAAATGCACACATAAAACCGTCCCCGAGGGCAGTTATTATCGATTTATGTCGTGTTTTTTAGTTGAACAAACATTAGTACGAGGTCAATAGATTTATACTGCGCATAAAAACGGTCGAAACGGATGACGTACTTTGAATTTTAACAAAACATTGCGAAAACAAACAAACAATAAATATCAGTATCGCGGCAGCGCACGCTATTGTTATATGTTAATATTCAATTTTAAATTAATCTTGTTTTTAAATATTCTAAAGTGGAAATTGTAAAGTATGCTGTCTGTGTACAACAGTACATTTAGGCGACGATATTTTCTTTATAATTTATGACAGAATAATAAAAATAACTTTCGTATTTTTTTAAGCTCTATAGTAATGAATGCTGTTTATTAGCATAAATAGATAAACTTCACAAACAATTTCTGAACCGATTACGGACTTAATTATATTCCCTTTTATTTCGCTTTTATTTAATTGTTGTACTAAATAAAATATTTACTTAATTAAATATTAAAATGTTTGAATGTTATTAATATGTCATTGAGTTAAAACATTCTACAACTGAGTCAAAACATTTTAAATATTTGAATATTATTGATATGTCATTAGTATGTCATTGAGAAGGGAATGATATGTAGTATAAAATAAAAATATACATAACTGAAATATATAGAGCGGCAACCGCGCAGTGCCCAATACGATTTCGTAAACATTTTATCTTTGTAACTACCTGTATCGAACTGAGTTAATAAAATTATGTAAGACTATTCATCTTCAACCCGCATTCCTGGCGGGTTGATGGTATTATGAACAAAAATCGTCATACAGACTATTGTGCAGAGTAGACTGTTGATGATGTTGATAATGTGGGCGCTCCTAACACGCGTTTGAAAAACTCAATAAATCTATAACGCTAAGCAACGCGGGGTGTAGACATTTGTTAGATGGCCGACTCCTAGTGAGAATTTTTCACAAGAATTCCCGTGGTTCGCAACTGAAACAATCAATCCCGACTGTTATCGCTATGTCAATAATCACAATGATTGAACCTCATAAAATGTCTTAAATGCCAATGACTCGTATCTTCGATGATCCACACTTGAGCAGTATCATGCGAAATACTCCAGATACCGCGCAGTTAGCGGAGATACCGGTACCCATCAGTGAGATGTAGGACACAGCCCACGTAAAGGGGTTACAGCTTTGTAACGAAGTAAGGGTAAATAGTTTCATAGCCATAGCGTGGTCCATCTTAAGACGTAATCGCACTTTCCATCAGGCTGGATCGTGAGATAACGCTAGCCAATATGTTTTTTACTAAATTCCATTCTCAATCTGTCAAATATTTACAGTCACTTTTCTCGACTGCTCGTTCACGGTAAAGCATATTGATATAGGTGTGGACGATTCGCGTGACAATCATATGAGAAAATCTCGCAATTTACGACAACCAATGAAACAACTCGTAAATTTCGAGTTGCGGCCTCACTCGATATTGTATTGAAATCTATCGCAAGTTTGGCGCGAAGTGAGGATAAGTAAACGTTAACATAAAAATATCACAAATACAAAATAGTAAGACTTTTGTTCTATTAGCCAATTAATACAGAGAAAATAATATAGAGAAAAGTACATCACGTTGTAAAGATATTTGGCACTGAGCTCTCTGTGTCTATCCTGTAAAGGTTCTCGGGTGACAATATAAAATATATATATGGTGTAATAACGCAATGTGTTTTATAAAAAAGGCATCACTCCTGTAATCTCTGAAGAGTCAGACAGAGGATATGTATGTTATGGTGGTACCTCATATTATATTGATTTTGGGTATCCATTAATACTGTTTTTTACCATTTTATCAACACTATCATTATTATATGCGATTAAAAGGTTTACTAACGTAAAGGCTAATATATTTTAAAATGGTAGAAAGAGGAATCTAATACAGTCCCACGTTTTACCAGTTACGTTTACGTCCCTGTAAGGAATAGGTAGTGAGCCTTTTGCCTTACACCGGGCACACTTCCCGACTGTGCGCCTCTACTGGAAAATTGAAATAAAAAAAATCTAGTAGTGCCCGACCCGGGATTTGAATCCAGGACCTGCCGATCGGCAGTAGTGCTTGCGACTGACACGACCAATGAGACAGTGCGTGTTAAATTAAGTATCTTAAAATTGCTTAACATACAATAGTGTAAAATAGATTCTTCATTTTGTGTTAATATCAAGTATAAATGGGCTACGGTAGGTCAGTATATAAAATTACATTGAAACCCAGCTTCATATTTTCGTGACTTTAAAAATCACCATCAATGTATAATGACGTCGTAATTTTAACAATAGGGTGACATCACCAGTTTATGATACCTAATCCAAAGTAATAATGGGTGATCATTAAAAATACGGCGTTAATGGTGCCATAAAGAACATTAAAAATTAATTACCTCTTTAGAGAATTAAATAATACCACCTTTATGCGTAAGAAAATTCGATGCATGTTCGTTGAGAACATGCCTATATACAAAAATGCCTATATACAAATATGCCTATATACAAAATAAAACGTTATTTAGCGATTCAATGCAATTTAAGGGTACGAACAAACATAATCGTTAAATATTACGTAAACTTCTGATATTAAATATACAAAAACTTAAAATAAGCATATTAACTTTTACTTTATACAATTTATATTGGTTTTTTATTTCATTCTCGACTACCGATCGAGAGGTCATAGGTTCGAATCCTGGCTCAGGTACTATTGAATTTTTCTTGCCAGAATTTCTAATAGAGGGCGGAGTCTGGATTTATGCTCGGTGTATTGCAATAAGGTCACCTCCACATTCGATGATAGGAATAACTGGTGTAACGTGGAAGTGTATGACACTCTTCTGCCTACCTCATCGAGGACTACAAGCGTGATGTTACTTTATTTTACTTTTATTCAATTCTTCACATCTTTTTGTACATAATTAACTATTATGAATCCATGCCAGAGCCCTTACGTTGTTGGCGGAGAGATACCGAGTATCGAACATCTCTAGCCTCACCGACCACACATGCTTCGTCTATATTCATCTCTTTCTCTAAACAATGTATTTACAGTATTACACAACACTCGCAATAATACTATGTTCATATACATACATATATGCGTATGTGGATAATAACGTCTAAAATTAAACGACAGTCGTACTCGTTAAGCTTCACACACGATGCATAACGAACGAAACAATATCGCCCGTACACAGCAACTAATATCCGTACCGATTAGTGCTACGAGTCTTGAGTACTACGGCGTAGAGGATCTACGTTTATAGCTACGATGCTACGCCTATATTGTTTTCTAACGATCCGCTTTTATGTTTCGATTTAATTACTAGGAGACTTACTTAAAATATGTAACATTCAGTACGTATTTATGTTAAATATGTTAACGTATAATTGTATAAAATGTGTTAAGAATTAATATTTGAAAGAAATAATGTTACAAGTTTAATAAGTTTTCTTACTGTACAGAATAATCAGCTTTTTCTTAAACTTTATAAAGACGGTAGTGGCCCGGAGTCTGGCTATGTGCCCGGTATATGGCAATAGGCTCACCACCTATTCCATCGTGGGACTTAAAAGTAACTGGTG
>DWFO01001478.1:0-15766 GCA_018246595.1 Mimoniades nurscia nurscia | reverse complement strand
CCCCGTTATGCATTAGTCTACTAGCCCCTAACCATCTTTTAATTTTTAATCACGTGCCATAACCTCAATTCGACGACCAAATCTAATAGAATAATACATAAAACAAAGAACATAAATCATACATTCGTTATAAATTCTGTTACAATAATTAACCATGAATAAATAGGCATTATTACAAATAACATTACAACAAAAATAATTACTTACGTGTATTGTTTTTCAATATTACGCTCTTTCTCTCAAACGACGTACGTGCGCGACGCTGCGTTCTTGGTGACCGAGCGGGAGGAGATAACGCACTCTCTCGAATCACTGCCGTGTCCAAGGCTATTGCAACGGACGAGTTTTTGATAGTCAACCTACCCCTATAGTCAACCAACCCCGGTCTCCCCTACTTTAAAAAAAGTAACATCACTCCTGTAATCTCCGAAGAGGTAGGCTGAGGAATATAGAAGCCTCCCACGTTACACCAGTGACGTTTACGTCCCACTATGGAATAGATAGTGAGTCTATTGCCATACAACGGGCACATATCCAGACTCCGAACCACTACTAGAAAATCTAAATTAGAAAATGTTGTAGTGCCCGTCCCGGGAATCGATCCCAGGACCTCCTGTTCGGCAGTCTACTCTATTTTTCTTATCTATTACGTCTCCGCCGAGACCTCCGTGCGATCGACGTGAGCTCATAAAAAGAGATGTCTGATATGTTTAAAAATAATTGGGCTATCCCAAATTATGATCCCGATAGTTTATTCATAAAATAGTCCTTATATGATTATAACACAAAACATATAAGTCTATTTAAGTTTTAAGCAAAGATATACTTAAATCCGTTCAGAGATTATCAGAATTGCAGTCACTCTACAAACTTACCTACACATTCCACACAAGTATGTCATTCGGCGAGCGCGACACAAGTATCATCTTGCTGATTATTATATTACATCGCTGAGAACAATACTATTATAATGCCTACAGTAAGTGATCATAGCCAAGAAGTATTTCGATTGTGTGTTTCGATTCCTATCTGATTATCTGTTCAAGTACAATATCTAATAGTATTTTATAAGAATTAAGTATGAATGAATACGAAAATTTTCAGGCTGGTTTGATACAAAATTTATTGCGAAGTTGATTTTTGAATGACAGCACAGAAATTTTCAACGCACACGAGTAATGATTTGAATGTTTGTAAAAGTTTTTTCGATTTTTTTTTCATAATGTATTTTATTATTTCTTATCCTGCATTTTCTTTTTATTACCTTTTTATTTAATCGTGTTTTTTGCATAATACACAATATATGTAGATTAAACTAATAAAAAGTGAAAAACCTTAAAGAATATTATCTGAGAAAGGTGACAAATAAAATACATCAAGACATGTAAATCTATAATAGGGAATTAAGATAGGATTATCAAAATATACTATTCTGTATGGAGGTAAGTGGGTGTGAACTGATATTATACTAAAAGTGATTTATTTATCACTATCAGTACCGGATGGTGCTGGTGTTATCAGAAAAGGCGATTCTATTTTCTTATCAGCGAGGCATTGATAAATAATAAAAACTGTTGTTAATAGACATGGGCGCCGCCAGGATTATTTTGAGGGTGGTGCATCGACATCTACCCATACATTTAATCAGTATATAATATTAAATGCATTACGCTTTTATTACCAAATATTACTTTGTGTTATTATAGTAAAAAAAAGTAACTTCACGCCTGTAATCCCCGAAGAGGTAGTCAGAGGAATGTAGAACATTCCCACGTTTTACCAGTTACTTTTAAGTCCTACGATGGAATAGGTGGTGAGCCTATTGCCATATACCGGGCACATATCCAGACTCTGAGCCACTACTAGAAAATCTAAATTAGAAAATTTTGTAGTGCCCGACCCGGGAATCGAACCCAGGACCTTACGTTCGGCAGTCGCACTTGCAACCAACACGACTAACGAGGCAGTCAATCATTTAAATTAATGTTATTTGTTTATACTTATTTTGTTCAATAATAGAGCTAAGAACTTTACTAGCATTACACAATTCAAGGTTGTTTATTAATGATTCATTTAAAATTTTACAAACTATAATATTACAAAAAACAAATATAGGTAGGTACTAGGTGAATTTTGATGATGATTTTCAACATGAATGTCATCACGTCATGTATGGAAGGAATAGATGGCACTAGGTGTTCTCTAGCTACTTAGTGAGGGACTTTAGTAATCATCATCATCAGCCTATAAGCCCATAATCCCCACGCTGGGCATGCGGGTAGGGGATCCCAGAGCACATATTCTCACACGCTACGCTGCTGATCCTAGGTGGCCACAGCTTTAGCGGTACCTAGGCAGACCGCGGCATACCGCGATTTGTCAACGCCGGGCTTACTCGCCTCTTACTATAGCCTGTATCCCGGCATGGCGTCGAGGAATATATTTTTACTCCACCCACGAAACGGACTTTTGCAATAATAATGTTAATAATAATTTCTCATAAATTTTAATTGTAAGATTATGACAAAGTTCTATCGCTTTAGGTTGCATAATGTTGCCATAATCATAATGTAAAATATCGACAAGCAAACGCAGGAAGCTCAAACTGCAGTGCAACAACTGCTCAAACTTGGATACTTTGATCTTGGAACAAGAGTTTAAAAGCATTCCACCATTACGTTTAATATTTAAGATTTTTTATGGTTTTGAAGTTAGAGTGGCACAGTCCCATCTGCTTAAGAGTCCATGGTAAGTTTTGTATTTATACTCTTATACTCGTTTCTGTTGTATGCTTATAACACGTAGTTTTCTTAATCGTGCTAAGAAAATGTGTTTTTATAGTGTATTCTTTTCTAAACCTAATTTTTGTAGCTACTTAGTACATAATACGTATTATTGCGATGACTTCACTTCACACTCAGCTCTCCATGTGACTCACTTTATGTCTAGCAGAAATTTTAAGAAGTCAAACTCTACCACGAGTCCTTTCTACAAATAAAGATTTAACGTGGTTTCTTGAGAGGCGGCCCGCAATGAGCTTACAAATTATTTATTTACAGCGAATGGCCATCCTCCTGCCGTACCTTTTCGCTTTTATTACACCTCGTATTTTACATCCAGCGGCTACTGAGAACAATATTTTTCATACCTTGAGTACTATCTAAAATATTAAGAGCTAAGAAATGTTTCACAGTAGTCCCGAGTTTTCTTTATGTTTCTGTTATAACGCAAACGTAAAATCACGCCTGTAAACCTCGAAGATGTGGGCAGAAGAATGTAGAACACTCCCACGTTTCACCAGTTACATTTACGTCTCACTGTGGAATGAGTGGTCAGTCCGTTGCGATATATATGTACAGTGACAAAGATACCAAGTACCAAGGAAAATTACAGTCTCTCGTGCGTGAAGTAACATGATAAATTAATGTATGACTAAGTTCTGATACACGACATATCATGTGGATGAATCAATTGAATTCCTGAATTTAAAACCTATACCTACGTGATGGTTTCTTGTTAGCCTTAAAAGGATTTTTGATCCAATTAGCTTTGGTTATTCCTTCGTTCAATCTCTTGTGTTTTATAAATCAATAAGTGAGTCAACGCAGATGTCCACGATCCGGATGTTACTAAATACGTGAGATAATGGGCCAAGCCTACTCATAAACATTATGGTACGTTCGTTTAATTTACTAGAAAGCTCTAAGTTTAAGGCGCTTACTGCGGTGGTTCAATTTCAGTTATACGCGTCAAGTCAATTTTAATTATACGCGTGTCACACAATACTTGTGTAAGTAACATATTGTGTACGTGTGTAAGTAACATATTGTAAAATAAACGATGAAACGTGACATCACGCCTTAAATCCCCAAAGAGGTAAGCAGAGGAATGCAGTACACTACCACATTTCACCACTTTACGTTTACGTCCCACTATGGATTGGGGGGTGAGCTTATTGCCATATAACGGCCATTAATCCAGACTGCGACCCACTATGAGAAATTTTAAGTCAAAAAAATCCATTGTTACCTGACACGGAGATCGTATCCAGAACCTCTCGATCAGCCGTTGCACTTTCAACTACTCAACCAACAAGACGGCTAATACTAATTGGTAGAACTTTTAAATTAAATTTAAATTTTATTTTTTAATGTGTAAAATTAAGTACAAAAGGATAAAATAAGGAACAGGAGAAGAAGAAAAATACATTAAATTTTACAAATTTTTCATTGTAGGTTAAATTTAAAAACAAAATAAAATTGTTATCATTAAAATGTTCTATAAACATTTACTTTTGTTTGTGTTACAAAAATGTACATAATTATAATTATTATCAGTTAAGTATTTTTCACTATGTGACTTTCCATAGCTGTATCTGTCAAGAGCAAGTTAACAGTAACATTTAATCAAGATACAATAAATAAATAATAAGATGAAATAAATTAATGGTAGACTTATAAACCAGATATTAACCATGTTTGTTTTGATACCTGTATTTGATATAAACTAAACACTTATTGTAAATGTAGAAACCTAATACGTAGGTAACCTGAGGGCCCTAGATTTCGACAGAAGCACTGGCTATCTCATCCACGACGTCACGAGCACGCCGCGATATTCAATACTTCCTTGATGAATACAAAACAAAACGCGCGACTGATTCATTCATTAACATTACTTATGTAGAAAAATTCTCGTTAAAATGTTTTGATCTATTTCGAAGAATTCCGTGAACGGTGCTCTTTTTACGGTGACTGCATTTTGTGAGCTAAAAAGCTACAAGACCAAACGACACTAATTGCGTGACACATTCCACACAGCATTTGGAACATTATGCCATTGAAAATACGGTTCAATTATTCGAGAGTTCATAGCGTTCGTTAAGTAGCATAACTTCAGTTAAGAGGACCTTTTTGCGTCTCTAAAGTGACATCTGGTAAGAAAAAACCACATCTCCAAGAATACTATCTTTGTAACGATCAGGGTTTACAAGTGGAGGCATCTAGAACAATTAAACTTATCACCGAAGGGCATTCATTAATAACGTTTTGGGTGGCAAAAAATGGATATTTTGTTTACATTTATTAGTGAAGTGGCGAAGGCTCATCCATCAAGTCTTGGAAGATGAATTGGGGCGAACAAAGCTAAAGGCCGACGACATTGTTTTAGTTCAATGGCATTTGGTCCACTGAAATTTACCCTGTTCTATTTACAATAGTAAGTGGGCTTAATAGAATTAGATCAGATAAAGTCATATATTTCTTAGGTTATATGTACTTATTTTGTCACCATCAGATTATCTACACTGAGTTTTTAGACATTCTGATGGTATTTCTAGTAAAGCATTTAAACATACCCGCTGTATGATTGTATGCTGGCAAACAACATTTCGTGTGACAGTCCTCGGTACTGACAATGCATGTGTCTGATATGAATCCATACATGAACAAAGGTCTATTGTTTTATATAATTGTTCATTTAAAAATGTGAATTCCTTTACAAGTTTATTGCTGTAAAATTTTATTCCTATCTTATAGATTTCTACTTCAAATTCCTAGTAGTGGGTTGGAGTCGGGATTGACGTCAGATGTAAGGTGATAAATTCACCCTTATTCCAAATTTGAATGTAAGCGTAATTGGTAAAATTCCTCAGCCTACCTTTTCGGAAATTAAAGGCGCGAAATAACGTATTTTCAAAAATTAATGTACAATTGTTACTTCATTAGAAAATTAAACATTTTATATGCCAAAAAATATGCCATATTTCGATGTAACGAACGACCAACAGAAAATACATTTAAAGAACAAAGAACACGAAGTATAATTAATAAAAACTCTTATGAAAGCCGACTCCTAAAACAGTTTTCGGTTGACGAGATTAATGATTATGGTATTATGAATGACGTCTTAACGTTAATTACGACCTTTATTTCGCCGATAATAGAAATAAATCTGAAGAAAAAATTTAGATTAGTCCTTTGTAGAATGTGTATTCCTTGTTTAGGAATATGTAGTTGTTTTTTAATTACTATCATTCTAAGTAATATCAAAATAACCAACACCACATAAATTGGTGATTATAGGAAGACATAAAACAATAAATGGTTGCTGTGGGAATCAGAACTCTTTGAAACTAGAGTGCGTTTGTGAAGAATGAGAAATGAGAAGAGTGATGAATGTCCAAGAAGCACGGTAGCTCAGTAACAATAAAGATATTTGTTACTCTGCCTAAGGACTTGTAATAATTTATTTATTTACTTAATAATAAGTAGCCACCATTCTGTACACTGTTATATACATTAAGTGTGGGTATCGCCACTGGAGAATACAATTATTCTCGCTAAGTTCCAAAACAGTTATAGGCTACGATGGCATGCTTACATCACGTTATATTAATTATTATATAAATTTTAAATGCATACATATACAAAACAATATCTACAATTATGAAAACAAAAATAAACATTGCAAAATATAAATTATAAAATTTAACTAAAACTAAGGGCATTAATTTTTACACAATAATTTACATTATGATCTATAACAGTAAATTGATAGTAAGATAAATCACGAAGTCTACAAAAAAAACCAATGAATCATAATAAATAAAAAAAGAAAAGATTTTAAATTACAATTCAAAGTGAAATATTAAAGCGTATTTAAGCAGTAATCATTTTCTTTTTAAATTTGATAGAGTGATCTGCAAAGAGGTCCAACTGTTTAAGTGTGGCTAATTCATGACACTGCTTTACCATCCTGTTTAATGGAGCATTGCGGCCCAAATTAGTTTTATGTGCTACCTCATAGAACACAATAACATAAAACATAATTACATAAAAGCTAAAACATTGACTATACTCGTATGTTTCGGTACTGCAATAAAGTGAAATCGATTGTAATCGCCATCGTTAGTGTGAACGTTCTAATCTAACAATTACAGTATTGTTATTAAACAGATATCATCATCACCAGCCTAAGCCCATTGCTGTAAACGGCATTTTATTTAGGCGTGCTAAAGTACAATTAGATATTTTTATGTATAGGTTAAAGATGTACATACAATCCAAATGCTGATGGACGCAAGTGCCGAGGGAGGCCAAGACGAACCTATATTGATAGAATATGCCAGATAATAGCTGATGGGGGAGTCAGAAGTGTCCGTAACTGGCAAGCATGTACGAAGAGAGTGATTAATGTAGAAGAAGCGCGACTGGTCTGTAAGTATAGAAATACATATTTGCCACTCGGGCTCTCTGCTTACTGCGTAAGGGGCCTGGACTGAAAATATGTATATGTATTTTAAAGATGATCGTAGTATGGTATGTTTATAAAAAATGCAGGTATTACCTATGGCAATTATAACATCCGTTAATAGTTTTTAAAACACCCCAGCATCGGATAACCAGCCTCACATTTCTCGAATACAACACTAACGTTTCATTAGAGGGCACATGCTTTAGCGGCGTTTAAAAAATTACACTTTTTGTAACACAAAAAGTGCCAAATTAACTTTTTAAAGGAAACGATCTGTTTTTGGGGCTGCCACGTGTGACAGCGCGGAGTTGGCGTTCAAATTCTATTTCGGAGGAACCACATGGTGCATTGTTGATACTTACTTTGTCGTCAAATGTCCCTCATCATTTGGGATATGTATTTTTAGCGGCAGACGAATTGATGACGCCAACTTTGAACGCTTAACTTGACTTTAATACCTCCATGATATATTGAAAGTCGTTACCGAGATGACACATCGTAATGAACGCTGTTCCTGAATTTTTCACTCTACCAGACGCGCCCTTATGAAAACGCTTCCATATCTTATGTAACTATGCTATTATTATTGTAAAGGCAAGAAGAAAAACACAAAGGGAAGAGTCGAGTTTGTAAATATAACGCCTCAATCTGTATTTCATTTCGCAAACAAATGTATTCAATTGACGGAATAGGAAAAGACAAAAACAGTATTATTTTGTTTCTTTTACAAAAAAACCCCCTGAGAAAATTCGCGAAAATATCATTGGCGCACAGATATAGAGAAGAAAAAGTTATACACAAGAGTGTACATTCCTATAAAGGAAAAAAGGCACGTTCTTAACTGGTGCCGACATTATATTCGCATTTGAGAAGATCAAAGAGCATGTTGTGACATACAGCCAGCGAAAAACTTCGGTAGGCGGCGGCGAGGTGAACGTGGCCCGAGGGCTCTCGAATAACACCATCCTTGAGGGAGCTAGGCTTTGAAACAAAATGCGTTTGCATACATTAAACTGTAAGAATGTTGGAGATAGGGAGGGTAATACTGGCAGGTCTCTTGGGAACTGTGTTTCGGCGATTACGCGGACGGAATTTCTCAACTGTAAGTCGCCTTCTTGGCGAGATAGTTTGCACGTAACACTACTACTAGCCTCTTTGCGTATTTTCACAGTCAAAGCGTTCTCAGCAAACTTGAACGTCTATGTTACCAAGAATTTGAAAGGCAAATTAGACGTCGTCGTGTGTGTGTGTCTGATACCGCCGAGTTTGTTTGTATATGTTGTCAGTAATTAGAATTCGGTTCAAAACTATCAGAGAGTTATTTTCCGCAAGTGTTGTTTCGTAAATGAACGTGGTATGTAAACAGACGTTAAAGACGTGGTATTAGGCCCATTAACAAACAAAAGGGATACAACAATGTTGCTAAGAGTATTATATTATATGCAGCGAGCACGTAGTCTCGTAGCGTTTAGATTCCTTTGGGAAAACGTTCGTGATGTAATACAGGGACGTAGCTAAGAACACTTTCGTGATACAAAACAAGACTTAAATTTCAAGCTTACATATATTCCAATAATATATTAACGTCTAATACAAACATATTGTTTTACACAAGGAACTGTGTGTAATTACAGAAGAAATGTAATATGTACTCGTACCTATTACCAGTTAGATTAAATGAAGGTTGCTCTTATGGAATATAAATCTTAAGCTTTTAAACGATGAAATGCGCATATTGATTGTATAGATTACGCAGAAGCATTTGCAGTGTCCATAGGGACGTAGATTATTGTGGACTTGTAAAGACTACAGTGAAATAAATCATACATGAAAGCGTAATGTTTCTGAGTAGATATTGATGAATTGTAGTGCTAGCACGAATTTTCTAAAACAATATAATACTGCCCCGTTGGTCGTGTTGGTTGCAAGTGCGACTGTCGATCGGGAGGTCCTGGGTTCAACTCCCGGGTCGGACAATACTGGATTTTTTTATTTTGATTTTCTAGGTGTAACTCCGTGTCAGGAAATGTACCAGGTGTATAGCAATAGGCTTACTACCTCTTCCATAGTGGGACGTAAACATGACTTGTGAAATGTGGGAGTGTACTATACTCCTCTGCCTACCTCTTCGGGGATTACAGGCGTGCTATTACGCATATAATACTCAAGCGTAGTGTAGGATTATTATTCGTATAGCACTATGTCTTTGTCATTTAGTGATACTAAGAAATATCTTGATATTTAAATAGCTTTATCTAGGTGGAAAATACAATATTAACAGTACCCGAGTGTTGTAAGAAACCTGATACTAATCTCTACCCCTCTCACGTACCTAGCATTTAATTTCTCGAATGGTTATTATTACCGAGGGTGAGTTTATGGAGCGTCTCATGCGCAATAGCTAAACGCAATAACTACTATGAGTAGGTTACGCCCTACTTAAGAAGGGAAATTCCCAAAAATATACCATTATGTATAATAACCTATGCTATGAAATGTTTTGCGAATATGTTGAAGTTCACAATGTAGATACATGAGTGCCTACATTCCTTAATGTCATAATTCACGTAGGTATATTTTTTCAAAATTGTCCAATTCGATTGCTGAGTTATTATCATCATCACTTTTGTCATCATCACCCTGTCCTCAGTTCATTGCTGAACTCATGCTTTCGGTGATGAGCCTCTTAATACTCTATTCTGAAGACCCTTAAGACCCTTGAAAAGTAATTGTGGGGTTTTATTAGTAATCTGACTAGAGTGAAATCATGCACTCTGTATAACGGCTTAATTTTGAGTTATACATATATATGAGGATTTATGGAGAAGAGCGACTTTTAATCGACGTTCTTCAGCATTAAACTTTACAGTTTTGTATAACTATTAAAGATAGACTAATCCCACTTAAAATATCTTTGTCTGATATTCTAGTCCTAAGTTAATTTGTTTACGTTATAAATTTTTTTTCTGTAGTATATTGCATAATCCTACACACATTACACGATTTCAGTTTTACTACCTCAAAGATATTTGGCAGATATAATACAGCTCAGTGTATAACAGTGTATAACAGTTTAACTGTCTTACATGAATGATATTAAACTTATCTTAAATATCATCTCATATTTCTACATTATGGATGACTGAGACAGATAACACTATTTCGTGGCACAAAGCTCTAAATGTAGGTACGTACTTAACATTATGTGCAATCCAAAAATTTTCAGACATTGTCCCATTTACAATATGTTCCTGATTATTTTCTAATACTACATGTTATAGATACAAGGATTGTCCGCAAGTATTCACAAAGTGTGCCGCCCGCACAGAGTCACATCGGTTATAAACTTGGCCGCATCGCAGGACAAAGGATTTTGAGCGGCCAATGAAGATCCGTCCGTTATCAGGGTTGGCTTATATTGCAAATTGAATAATTTCCATTTATTTTTTTCATAGATTATATAGAAAATAAATAGTTATGTATATTGAATGTTTTTAATTTTTTTTATATGTTATTAAATACATAAACAATATACTCGTATATATGGTAGCGTAAATTCTATTCATATGAAATGAATGAAATAAAATGTATCCTTTTTTTTTAAATGTATTTATACCAATACAAATTTTCCATATCGCGAATAATTCTACTTTTAAGACATATGTATTTGTTTAGAAATGTGGGTTGTAAAACTACACGAAAATATATAAATATCAATTAACATAAATACCGAACATTTTAATGCAGCAAGTTTGAATAGATTATCAATAAAAAAATATTTTGAATCTGTAGCTTAAATATGTACGAGTATATTGTTGTGTAGTTACAACATTGAAAAGAATCTTCCAATTTTCTGATATAGGTAATATATAAATAAATGGAATTGTTAGATAGTGTGTAACACTTGTTTAGAAAGTATTTAGAACGAAGCTAGCAATCTGAGGTTGCATATTTAAAATTTCAGGCGTTTGACAACCCTGTCCGAACCAATTTAATGCTGTAAATCCACAGGGTACACTTACCTCCCTTCAAACTCATGCGATATTGCGTTTTTTCTAAACCACAACCCGGGGGCTGAGTACTTACGCTACGTCACGGAAATATGTATAGCACGTCCTGAAACATTGCCGATGACTTGTTAACGGTTCTTGCATAATCAGTTCCATCGCTTTTAATAAAATAATGACTGCAATTGCAATTTCAGCTACTCATATTTACTTCCATGCTGTTCGGGATAGTCACCAAATTGTCTATTGTTTCGGTGATTTTTTTCGTATAAGGCCTGATAGTTGCAATACGTGTAGAGAGTTTTGTACCGGGCATCGAATATGTGGCTACAGAAGAGGTGGAAGCTAACTTCCGAAGCACTGAGTTAACACTTAAATATGTTACGCAAATCTAAAATACACGCGTTTTTAAATAGGTATAGGTATGTATCTACCAAATTACGATCTACTATTCTCCATCATTTTTCATAGTCGCAAAATACAAATCAAACATCATTATCTGCACTGTACAATATTTATATACAACAAACATTTTAGACTTCTTCGCAAACGTTTGGATGGAACCCCATGACACAATACGCGCTTTATCATGGTTAAAACACGCAGCGAAGATCAACAGATAAAAGTGCTCAATAATAAATAGATGTCACGCGCAGACACATTTTTGCACAGCAAGCATAATTCAATCAAACAATGCACAAATATTTTTCCCATGGGAATTTTCAATACACATTTCTTCTAAAACCATAACAAATTTCAAGATTGCTCATACTGAGATGCTTGGGGTGCTCCCTACATCGCACAATTTCTCTATTTATTGCTCGCTGCCCTCCGCTTAGTTATCGAAATATAATCCCTCTTACGCGCAGAAACTTCCACAGCTGATTACTACTTAGACCTGATGTGATTAGGAGAGGTTTGTATGGATAATGACATGATTTTTAATATTTCCCTTGTGTAGAGATTTAAATGTTTTATTGCTACAAGATTATCCAAACATATAGCAGTGCAGTACTAAGTTATAAAAATAACGACCCATATTACAATTTGGTAAGAACTTAGTTTCAAGTTCGAAAATAAGAAATTCCAGGTGAATTCACTTTTTCATTCTTTAATCAATCAATTTTCTACTATCAGTAAACTGAAGCGGTCCGTTCTAATAAAGAACAGAAACTAATGGTATGAAATATTAATTCTGGGTATTTTTCGATGCGTAGGCAATAAATGGGCCAATTTCTAAGAAGTAACATCCGCATTACTTCCAACGTGGACAATAATCTGGGGTTATTTTCGAAGTTCCGAATTGTGGGTAGAAGAATAAAATCCAAGCTCAATCCCCATGAGATTAATATTATTTTATCGTCCACGATAAATAACGAGAGAATTCAATAGCCAAACTGTAAGCGGAATTATAAGTTTTTTGACACAGTAGTAGAAAACTTTCTACGGATTCAATCTTGCGAGGATTTGCTTCAATCGTTTTATATTCCGTCCCTCAGGAGGTCGGGATAAAGGTTGCACGGACTTGTACGTTACTTTACTGTCGGAACAACTGCAAAGGTGAATTTGATATAAAGCGACTCATAGTTTTAAAGTATGTAAACTTTTATCTTAGAGCGTTAATTAATTATTTATGCCGTAGATACTTTTAAACATTCTGCGTAAATCTACACTTTGGAAGGTTTAAGCTGTTAATTACTGATTAAACAAATTATTTTGAAGGAAAAACAAATTTAAGCATATTGCATTTGAATAATTTAAGTACAAACTAAATTATTATAAAAGAATATTTACATTATGAATATTCGCTATTTCCAAATTTGGCTCTTGATTCATGAAGCGCATAAAATCTAACAGCGAAATTGTATCTATCCAAAAATGTTCATAATAAAATCTGAATTAATAAATTTTAGGAAAACTGACTGAATAAATCGGCCAACTCAAAACATGCGAAAATGAACACATCAAAATTGTAAGGGAAAGATTGCCAACAATCTGTGTACTTTACTCCATGAATTGGAAACTAATTATGCAGGAGCATGTTGAAAACCATTTACAAAAGCACATTTTGATGATTATACGAAGAAGCGAGATTCTTTCCGTTTTTAATTTTTTTCTGTTGATAATACTTTCGGATTCTTTGGTATATATCTTAAAAACAAACTTATGAAATGGAAGTCAAATTAATAGGCTTCTTTTCAATTTAATTATGACAACAAGATGACTAATTAACTATTAGAACCATCACTGTAAATTATCCGTTATTTTATTAATGAGCAGCAAAATAATGAAGCTAATATAAAGTATTAAATATCGGTACTTTAGATTGAAAATGAATATTTATCATCTTTACGCTACTTTAAATGTTCATTAATACAAAATTTACTCGTAAGATATTTCTCAAACTAAGTATATAGACTATATATGAGGTTGTCAAGCAAAGTGGGTTACAGTTTAGGGATAAATGATAGACGCTGACAATACTGACGAATTGACATACTGTCATTGACAGTGTTGACACTAGCAATACACTTGACGCTACACTGCCTATGAGCTGCAGCGTAGGCGGTGACCGAAGCTGTATTCTGCGATCCCCAACCAGCGGCCCCGCGTGGGGATTATGGGCATAATCCCTCAGGGGAGGGCTGTCTTTATAAATAAAGAATCGGCCAAGATCGGCCGAGAAATTAGTCCTTCATGTTTTCATCAGATATTATATATGTTCTAAGTAAAAGGACTAAAGCTTATTGCCATACACCAGCCACAAATCCAGAATCCAAGCTACTACTACTTGGAAATTCAAGTTAGAAAAAGCCTTTTCCCATCCCAGGGTTCGAACCAACGACATATAGCTTATCAGTTGCGCTTGCAACCATTAGATCAACGAGACAGTTAATTAGATAATACGATGTTATTTTAATTAACTTCTTCAAGTTCTTCTATCATTAGCTTAACAGTTTACTCGCTGACAGTAAAACTCGTGTCTTAGCAATATGAATGCGATATCGCAGTCCATTTCCAGTAGACTTGTCAACGTAACAATAAATAAATTTAAGCTATCCCTAAATCAACTTAGGGTCTGCATACAGACAGCTCGAGTGATATACGACGATTTATAGCAGTTACTAGTTCCAAATTTGCAACCGAAAGTCATAACTGAATTCGAAATAGTATATATCAATTCATTGATTGCCCCATTTGGTTCATACTGATTTTTTTTGCCACAAACAAAAAAAATTCGGTATTAACTTAACGTATCGTCTTGCCTGTAATCCCCGAAGAGGCAAGCAGAGGAATGTAGTACACTCTCACGTTTCACCAGTTATGTTTACGTCCCATTATGGAACAGGTGGTGAGTCAATTGGCATGTAGGTACCGATCTCATATCCATACTCCGAACCAATATTAGAAAATCTACATTAGAGAAAAACTATAGTGCCCGACCTGGCATTTATACCCAGGACCTCCTGATCGGCAGTCGCGTTTGCGACCAACACGAAGAACGAGGCAGTCTTCAAAACTATCTTAGAATAATACTAGTTACTCATGCCGGTAACTGCTAACCGTGCCGTACTATTAAGAAATGCAAATTTGTACTTGGTACGTATGGCAGATTATGTCTTTGATCCTTTTAACTCAGAGCAGTCCCATACCCTACATTACAATGATACAATATATTTATTATTGTGATATTAATACCCAATTGCGCTTTGTGTATTCCTCCTACAAAGCCGACTGTGGTTATTATTCGACTATAACGTAGACATTATCAAGCTTGTGTTGCCCTGATATTAGTAACGCATGAAGTGGCAATGTGTTTGCGTGGCTATGCACAGTAATGCACAGTCCCCTAAATACTTGCAAGTGACACAGTCACTGGCAGAACTCAGTGCTCGACTGCTAAGTAATTATAGCTTAAAGTTGGTTGGATTTGGTTGCTAGAATTTACTTCAGGACGTTGCTGTGGAAGCTAAAATGAATATAGTTTCTATTTGTACTTCAGAATAAAACTTATAGATTCGGCTAAAATATATTTAGGTATGTGTGGAATATAGAAGTTTTCATAATTTTGTTGGATTTTTAAAGTAATAAATAAACAATGTTCTTGATGTCAATGAGCGTTAAGGAATAAGTTCTAGTACAATAATATATATTATTATCTTAGTAAATCTGCTACGATAATGCGTAATTTTAACAACGCCATCTAGCGGCAATAATAGGCATTTACGTGCATTACTATACATATATACGAAAGTAGAAAACATTACTTCGTGTTTCATCGTTAATATAGTACATTATATGAAACCATTTTGTTGATTCTCCCTCTGTGGCAGGTGTTAACGACATCGGGCTTATTTCATATTCCGAATAGTTTGTTACTGGTAGCAAACTATAATTCAGAATAATTTGATACGTAGAGTGGGTACGACACGATATTTTATCTGCGACCGAGTTCTGGTAGATTATTTGGTAATAGAATACAGTCTTAATACAAAATGAGTTAT
>DWFO01001477.1:0-15769 GCA_018246595.1 Mimoniades nurscia nurscia | reverse complement strand
ATGACACTAAGCGAGCCCACCTATCCCCACTCCATCCCCTCCATTCCACGAACTTTTGGACCTCCCCTCGTATTTTAGGTTTGATACTCAGGTTTCTTCTCAATGTTAAGAAGATGGATCATGATTGCGTGAAGAACGCTTTTGCTAATATAAGTGACTATTAAATAATTCCTACCTATTTGGATATTAGTTTTCATTTCTGTCCAATAGACAAGTCAGAAAAAAAATGGCGAGATTCACTTAAAAAGTTGGACAAGCCTATTTTCAACAACGGTGAGAGTTTGTTCTCGTAATTTTCAGGATTCAGACTATTTTCCAAACAGTAAGGTAAACTAAATATCTTTTTAAAATTAAAACTTTTGTTGTTCCTATATTACATACTACTGGAGGGGTGTTGATAGCAAAATTATAGCACTTATACAAAAGACGTAAGCGGTTGTAGGGTAATGAAATCAGACCTTAATTTTTATACAGTTATAGCGTTCGAAGCTAATTTCTCTTCAGGTTATGGAAATAGATGTTCTAGATTTGAAAAAATATACGAGTAAGTTGTTTCGTTACTTCGTAATGTCTTAGAATAATATTGGACGTGCTGTGCTATACCATTGGGCGAAAAACTTAAAACAATTTCTCGAGTTAATAGACTTAATCAGATGCAGAAAAATAGTACCTATATAGGCAGTGATAGCCTAGAGGTTTGAAAGTCGACCTCTCACTCCGGGAGATCGGGTTCAAACCCTAGCGCGGACCTCTTAAAAATGTGCGTTTTAAGTTTAAATGTCACTTGCCATTACGATGAAGGAAAACATCGTGAGGAAACCTGCACATCTTAGATTTCATAAAAAAAAGATTGTTCTCTAACATGTGTGAAGTCCGCCAACCCGCACTTGGCCAGCGTGGCAGACTATGGCCTTGCCCCTCTCGTTCTGAGAGGATGTTCCAGCTCCAATTCCAGTTCCAATGTTCCAGCAGTGGAACGATAAAAGGGTCGATAGATATAGGGTTTAATTATCTGGTAATATCACAAATGGCAAGAGGCTCACTCCTTTATCAGGGAGGGATGTAAATGTGACGAAATCACTATGGGGGGGGATCACAGGCGTGATTTAACGAATACTATTAAGTGGCAGCATATGTAAACGAAATGTCTCTGTAACATAGGGAAGAATCTTTTAAAATCGATAAATCATTTAGTACACAAAGCTGTATTTATATTATTTTCAAATATGAAAGCTTTAATTAGATCCCAACTCATTTACTATTCTATGTATAAAGAAATTTCTGCTACCATCAAGCAACTTTCCACTCATTAGTAATTCAACAGAATCCATTGTAAATTTTGTATACCGTGTACTAATTTTGTTCAGAAGTACATCACATATTTTGATGACTGCGTTATAAATTAACAATCTGTAATAAAAATTAATAATTATGGAACATAATATGTATTATAATATTATAATTCATATCGATTAAATTGCAGGTTTACTAAAACGCAAAAATTTGATCAAAATATTGTTACATTATGATGTATTTGTATTTAATTACTTTGAATTTTATTATTCCAATTTAGCAGTAAGTATTCGCTTTATTAGTTTAAACATAGTTGCCATCTAGTTGCAGATACATTTCACACTCTTGCATAGATTTGACTATCAAGGAAGCAAAAATTAAATAACAATATTGAGCTATTAATTATATGTTATAATAATAATAATAATATCTTGGGACATCTCCACACACGGCCATCTGATCCCAAAGTAACCGTCAAGGGATTATTTACCACATATTTACCACCATACCTCACCAATATCTTACCTTACCATACCATATATATTACCATATATGATATTTATATATCTTTAGGGAAGGCCTACGTCCGGCAGAGGACCGAGATGGCCAGTGATGACGATGATACCCACTAAATAGAAATTCAAGTAAAAAACAAGCAATAATTCCGCTTAACTATTTTATTTGTAATAACTTCGCATATAAACGTTATTTATATAGTGTTCAATGTAAAATATAGGTTATTATAGGTGAATAAGACCTTATTTATTCGGGTTTACCTGTTAAACACTTTTGGCGAATCGTGCAATTTTTTTTATGATATAAATTGACAGACTGCAATAATTTTAGGGTAATTTTCTAAAGTGAGGTAAAAATTTGAAGAAAACATTTTTATTTTACACAATTATGTTAGTTATGGTTCCGCTCAGCCTCATTCTTCGGAACTGGCCGTGTGCACGCGCTGGCCCATGAAGGTACCATCCACGGCAAAAAACCAAAACGTTCATTTAATATCTGTCCACTACTCAATATTTTGAGTTCAACAGATACTTCCATTACCGAATAGATGCGTTATCTGTCAACATGACAGATTATAATAGAGTTCAGAGTAATGGCAGTAAAAGAAACACAAGTTGAAACAAAAAATATATATAATACTTATTCAAAATAAAGTAATACAATTTTTTTTTGCCTATCTATTGATTATATTATATTATTTACATATTGTCATTAACAAAAGTAAGTACTTTATAAAAGACGCGACCATTTCAAAAATACTTTCTTCAACTATTGGCGATTGGACGCAAACAATGTTAATAATAGGTAGACAATGAATAATGTCAAACGAACTAGACTAATAATAATAAGCTGAATGAAAATAATTTTAATATACAAGGTTGACAGCACAGCAGTTTAAGTAGCCACACTTATTGGGCTAATTTTTTAATGCACAAACAACGGAGCTAGAATATACAATAGAATATATCTTCACGCCAGATTCTTTACGGAGTATATAGACAGTACCGAACGCTAAACATTCCTATCCTTGCACATCTGTCGCGCCTCTACACTCATCACTCTCTTCACACACTCACGCCGGTTGCGGCGACTGCCCCATCAGCCAACAGTGTACATATATAAACATCGGAAGTAAATACGACAATAATCATTATTAAATTTTTACACAATGATTAATTATTACGTTCGTATGGTTTTAATTACAATACAACACGTTGGCAGTATGTAAATATACATCGATATATTTATTTTGAAGTATCATACGACTGTCGTTTTAATTGTTTAAATGCTAATTTGTCTTTTCCACATATAGATATAATAATGTGTAAGGGGTGATTTTTAAATAATAATAATAATGTCACAATGAAGCCTTTATCTTTTCCGCTGTTGGAATTGTTGATACTCCTTTCAGAATGGACAAGTTAACACCATAGACCGCCAAGCTGGCCGTATGTGGGTGGGCAGACTCCACACACCATAGAGTACAACATTAAAGGTTCTACGGTCTGTGGGTAAGCTCGGGATGTAAGTTTTCACCATTACAGCGAGTATATAAACAAATATATCTATATAGACAACATAACTTGAAGATTGGTGATAATCAGATAAAATATAATATGTATTTACATTTAATATTATTTATCAATTAATATTCACGTGTTAAAATCAATTACTTATAATCACATTAAATATACATATATGTATATTACAAGCCGTGATGCATCAATACGGGATATTAGTAATTCCGCCATATTCTATCACAGGCATAAAATAATTTCACGACTTCAAACACTTATAGATATTTTGTTATTGTATCCTTTACATTTCTTTATTAATATTATTATTACAACTTTCAAAAACCTACATTTACAATATCACGTGATTGGAAAACAATCACATATCGTACGATTCGTGTGTCCAGGTCGTCGGAATTCAGGTGTCCGGGGTCCTAAATGTCATTCCAATACCGATTAATGTAAACATTACATTGGATGAGAGGCGAGAATGAAAATTTTCAATCACACGCCCAAATAAAATATTTAAAGCGATAAACATTTCACAAATTTTTCCTTTACAACATTTAGTGTTACAAATAAAATATACATGTACGCAATTTAGAATGCAATAGCACTGAATGGAAATATCACTTGGGCCGCGGGCAACACTGAATCTACCGCCCTCCATAGACACTTACTGTCACTGCATAGAAACGCTCAACCACTACAAGTTACACAAATAACATCGAACACAACGCTAGAATGAAATTGAAATATCAATGACACAAATTTCAATTAAACAGTATGTATATATTTATAATAATACTATCCACAGCAATATACAACAAAACTTTTATATATATAGTAACACTGTAAGAGTCATTATTAGTTTCAAAGGGCCAACTAAAAATATACTTCCACTATATGCGCTCACATTGAATTGTTTTGTCAATAATATGTAGCTATAATAATACTGCCTTTGTGTGAATTGCGTCAAATTATCATATCGTCCAATCATTTATTCCTTGATAAGAGTGTCCAACAATTAATTATCTGTTAAAAAAAAACTATAAACTTCGTTAATAAAATCGTTCTAATACGTTGCATACAATAGTTATTCTACAAATAATTATACTAAGTAATAATAATTATAATTATCAAAGTACTGTCATTCTTTCAACTTAAAATATAAAAAATATATATAAACTATTATTACAATACTGATCAATCAACCGGAAGTTATCAGTGTCTGTCATCTCGTCGCTAAAAATGAACGTGTCCAATGTTGGCGCCAATATGAAACGCTGTCAACTTCATTCGCCTGTGATTGGTGTACTGTCAGCATGAAAAGTCTCTTATTACTTTAAATAAAATCTACTGACATCCAAATATTGTTGATATTAACAAATAGCGACACTGTAAAGATTTAGTAATCGTTACTACTAGTTATAAGAGACAAGTTGCATGTGTTCATCAGGACACTAATTATAGTGTCATATTAATGAATACACAATAAATAATACTTTATTAAGCTACATGGTTTTTCTTTCTTACCTTTTACTTCGTCTATTTCTATTTTTCATCACACATATATTTTACATCCCCGACGCAACATGACAATCACGGTCATAATTTTTAATGTAATATAAGAGGTAGCATAATTATTATCAAATCATGTATATTTTCTCATTACTGCTAAAAAGTAAATTTCTCATTACTGCTAAAAGTTACATCGATCCTTTTTTGCACACCCTACAAACACAACGAAGTTGACAGCACGGCCTAACAAGATGGCGTCGTGACATATGTAGCTATTCCTAATTAGCGAACATTGTACAACTTAAAAGTAATGATTAAATCTTTATTTCTTTCAATATTTCCAGATATATAATGTTAATAGTGGAAAATACTGTGTATTACGAGTAGTATAAATAAGGATAAATCCTTCAATTGTTATGAAAGACAAAACAAAAATACTTATACAGTATTGAAATAAATTATATTACACAAAGGCTTAATAATGATCGCCAAATTTCTGTTCTCCGCAGTGTAGTACTAGTATCAGGTCGAGACAAATAACCGTGAACAGATGACAATGTACAAACAACCACACAAGCAGTTTACTCATATTTACTCCTTCGTTCTCGTGACACGGAGACGCTGGTAGCGATTGTACCTTATGTTATTATTAGCACTTCAAGGCGAGGCGTGAGTATTCTGCCTCTGAATTTTTTGTCTCGCTCCACCAAAGTGTGAATAAAAAACAATGTCATCAATGTTATGTAGATCACGCCATAACAGAGGGGGAAATATGATTTGCAACAATATAATCTTGGCCTTTATTACATAGTATATGTATATTGTAATATGAGAAAATGAAATTTTCTGAACTAATATTATAAATCAATCAAATTATTATCTGTACAAGTTCCATAAGTACTTGGTATTCTCTTGTACCCTTGGTTCTGAGAAATGTCTGAAATGTTTATCCAAAATATCATTGACATTGACGTTAACAAGTCAATGTGTTGTAATACAATATACACTGCTGTTCTAGTAAAACTTAAATATGTTCTCTACTATCTACCCTACATTAACCTTCAATTATGGATTGTTTTACAAAAAAAAAACAATATTCTAATAGCATGTACCCGTATCTAGAGACAGAATGGAGACACCATTGCAAATTCCTATAACTTGTGTCCCGATGTGTTTTACATATCTGCATCAACACTTCTAGCCTTAAAATTTAACAGAGTCACTTCAACCTTTACAATATTAATGTGTTATATGAATGGTATATTATATATTACATAAAACTTACTCATTATTTTTGGTTTTACATTGAAAGTGTATCTTTGCGGGTGGCTGATATATTTCATTACCGAGCATGTACACTCAGCCGGTAGTTAATTTCATTATGATTGATCACATTCACATCTATTATGCATTGTTCAAATTAAATGCCGGTAACCATACCATCGCAAGTGACGTCACGCTGCCAATAATACAATTGGCTTCGACTGTGCATACACTCTTTACTTGGGTTTACAATAATAGAACTTTCTGGAAACAGCACATTACCGCGTCGTGAATGTTCTGGAGCGTATGTGATGCGTGTCGATTGAATCACGAACCTCGAGGGGGGCGTGGGGGGCGCGTCACGCGTAGCGCGCGTAGGGCGCGGCGGCGCGCGCCACGCGCGTCATGTTGGCGCACAGCTGTTGGTCTCTGTCGACGGTGGGACGTGTGTTACGTTCGTGTAGCCAACGTTAACATGTACGAACAAACTGTTCTCCGATTCTTTTTAAATGTATACCATATTAACTTCGGTTAGAAATACACAGTCAAGAAAAATAGTAGAAAAGTAATACAAATCACTTCCAATTTTTAAAAATAACATACTACAATCCTTATTAAACATTAAACGAAATAGACTATTTTACGTTCTGTTATTCTTCTAGATTAATTTTCTGTGCTTGAAAATATATTTGTTTCGTTTTATCAAAGATGTTATATGTATACCTAGTGGCAAAATGAACAAAACTTATGGACCATACACACTTGCATATTATAAATCGTACAAATGTGTAGCGCCATTTTTTATGTAAATATGGCCTTACTTATAGTTAGCTCCATCTATTACATGAATATGGTACCAGTAACAGATATTAGCGCCATCTGTTAAGTCAGTATGGTAGTATTTAAAGCTAGTAGCGCCATCTGTTAAGTCACTATGGTAGTATTTAAAGCTAGTAGCGCTATCTGTTATGTCACGATGGTACTAGTTACGGCTAGTAGCGTCATCTGTTGAACAGATAAGTACCTAATGTCGCCCCAGCCACCGTTGCCCTTGGTGAGGCGCTTGTTGTGCTTCGCGCCGCCCGCCGTCACGGTGGTGGCCACGCGGGCGGGGAACAGGTACTGCTTGGCGTTCTGCAGCAGCTTCTGCACCTTGCTGATGACGGTCGACGCGTTGCAATTGGACTTCTTGTGGTGGATGCCGCTAGATGTGGTGAATAATTGTTAGATCCAACTGCACGTACTTGTGATCAACATTAATTAATTATTTCTTGAATTGTCAATAATCGTATGTAATATTTTTCTCTTATTCGAAAACGCTAGCGATATTATCATCATAAACTTTTACGAGTCTGTCGTTGGACATAATTTGACCTGCCTTTATGTACCACCCAAAAGCTTTGTTCTTACCATCAAAAAACAAATAAAACATTGAAGTATAGACTAATCCTCCCAAATTAGCAATACCAACCAATTTTGGCAATGATCTTACCCATAATTCATGGGACGTCTGCTGCCTAAACCGTCTAAATTACAAGCTTGATTTTATGTACCCAAAAATAAATCTACGAACTCACCACTCCCCTATATGGAAGACCCTCGGCCCTTTGCACAATATGACCTTGAATTTCTCCCGTCCGGGTCTGTTCTGCGAGAGATGCAACAGAGAGTAGTCCCAATTGTAGTCGTCGTACGCGCAGAACTGCTCCTGAAGCTCCATTATGTTATTCCACACCGTCCTATTGAACACCATGCCCATGTTATGCATGCTCGAGTGCCATGGAGTGATTTCCACCTGGAACATAGCAAATCCCCCCCATACCCGTTACCATAAACACAATAAATATCATTGGAGGTAATAATTGTAACGATGACCAAACAATGTCACACCAGCATTTGACCCCGACCTGGATTGATGTGGTGTCTTAGTTCACTGCAGGCTATCCAGTACTGAGGCCTTGTCCCTCACGCCCTCACGGACTGGCATCACGTTGTTAAGGCCTCAACATCACGACTAAATGTTATGGGTCTTGCCACTAACGAGCTCTGAACGAAGCGTCTGTTCAGCTTAAATATCGCTAACTTAAGACCCCATGCATAGTATATGAATAGCTCTATCATTTCAAGCGGTGAACACAGCCCACTAGAGCAGAGGGGTAGAACAGCATAATTTATGCAAAATGGCGGTCTTCTGTCAGTTGTTAAAAGCGTGCTAACTCCATGCCTATCCAACTAGATCGTACTTATCATGCAAGGAGTGGGTGAATTCGGGTCAATTTCGGGTGCGATAATCAAAATTTATATTTACAAATCGTCATGTCAACATTTCATTTCATTGTACATATAGATACGTGGAATTTCCCAATGTGTTTACGTGACATGTCAACGCTTGCCACAATCAATCCTATGACAGTTCTAACTCTTGACAGATACGAAAAAAACACATTTGACTGGTGCATTTCGTCTTCAACATTGTCTATGGTAAATCAAATGTTGACAGTAGCGAAAAAAATTATTGCATTTGTACAAAGACAATGAAAAGTTCATGTTGCTGTTTGTATTCAATATATAAATAGGCAATTTAAGAGCATATTTATTTTATTACTTTACACAACAAAACATGTTTTTGTAAATCGTTAAATACGTCAATTGAATACGAACACAGTTTTGGAAAATTTTAATACACAGCGTGTTTATTCATTTGACTCGACTACAAGAGATATGCAGCGTCGCCGATGTGAAAGTCAAACTGTAATAACACGATTTTTCAGTGATTCAGAATACAGCCTCCACTCGATATGCCTCTGATCTTCGTGTCATCGACAAAACGATCTAAGTGACAATACACGCCAATATTCGGATAAAACAGATACATTAAAACAATTTTTCTACCATTATCATGTCCCTGAAATGCGTTTTAGACAAACTATTAGTTCAACCTAACATATTATGTACATTAACATTTGATAACATAAAAAAAAATGTTACGCATAATAATAAAAAAATTATTACAAACATGCTTTATTACTAATAAAAATATACACTATACAATCACATGAACAAATCTGATTAAAATTATAATCACCTGATGTTCCGATACGAATGTGTGAACTAGTGGAACGCATTCTAGAATGTTCGATTTTATACATTTCGGTGCGAATGGTCAATGTGCAGGCGTTGGCTTAAGCAATCGAAGAGGCGTAAATTCTATATATTACATAATAAAGTAATCATGCGCCCATTCCTGGCATATTACATGTGCAACATATACAGGTATATACATTGTACATATATATGTGTATTATAAAATTAATTCGCTCTATGTACAAATATCAATTGTTACGAAATTAAAGCTATATAAATATGAGCCTTAACAATAGTCTTTAATAAAAGGTTAATATTAACGACATGTTTCACAAGAAACTATGAAATTAAAGGGCAGTCTCAGTACCTTCTAGTTGGGGCCGCAACGGTATGGTAACTGAAGTGAACCCTAGCTGATCTCCTAACATACATATTTATGATCATTATTACGCAACAGACACTGCAACATCGTAATGTCGAACAGATGAACCTTTGGGGGACAAAAATCAGGACGTAAAAGTAGTGCTAGCTTTTTTTGTTAAATATTATGTTTATCTTTTTACCTCCTTTGCAGTATTACGTTATGAAACCAGTCTATTTTCTCACATTTCTGCCCCAAAAGTAGGGGAGTGCCACATACATTGTGTACAACACCACAGCTGTTAGTTACAGCGCCATCTGGTTATCAAGTAGGTAAACTTTATAACACTAATATTAACCATATTGTAATATTGTAAGACTTGTTCTATGTATCGGTATACTGATCACATTTAATATCTTTATTTTCGTAAAAGTCACTACAACAAGTTATTTTCTAAGTCGGTATGTAACAATTCAACATGATTATATTAGTTAGTACATTTTAAATTCAAATTAATTGCTACGCTGCTGCGCCATTTATTATCGCATTGAGGAATAATTAGAGGAAACCATAATGAGTTTAAAATAAAATGAAAAATAAAGCACTTGTTAGTTAATACTGTAAATTCACTAACAATAAGCAGTAAATAACGATAATAATTGTGGATTAACATATATAAATATACAGACATTATCATATTGCTTCATTATTACCGACTTAATTACCTGTATAACTTATTTGTTATAGCCGCCACATAGCGTTACATTTTTCTTGCATATTAGAAAAATAATAATAATCTGTGGCTCGATACTAAATGTCACATTTGTGTAATAGTTGACGTCGTTGGTCGAGTGGATCCGCGGACATTATGGATTTTTTTTATCTTGAAGCTCATAGAAGTTAGCTCGGAGTCTTGATTTGTGCCCGGTGTATGGCAATAAGCTTACCACTTATGCTATAAAGGGGGTATATAACGTAGCTGGTGAAACATGGTAGTGTTCTACACTCCTCTGCCCACCTCTTCGGGGAGATACAAAGCGTCATGTATCAATTACACGATGTAAAAACACAAAGTAAAATTTTACACGACTTTTCTAAGGACAAATGAACGGTGCTACACTTCTGAATAAAACATTTCTGTCACCTTTAAAGTATAAATCAATATTCTCATAATGGACCAAGAGCCCGCGGCTCCCAGACCTTCGTTATATTATAAAAGCTGAAAGTTTTTCTGTGGGTACCTGTAACGCAGGTAACAATGATCAGCAAGTATGGAGTTTGGATCGCGGTGGCGTCAGCCGGTAACAGGTAGTAAAGGTGAGTAAAATGTGCCTCAAATTCGTTAAAGTATAAAGCTCAATTTTTTTATATTTTCTTCGTAATAACATAAGAAATCACGTCATTCATTGCCAGACACTTACTACAGTTCCAACCCCCTGCCAGACGCCCCTAAAAAATATAGTGTATAGAGAAACTTATAGTCAACAGCGCCATCTAGTACGACAGAGGTCTTTCATAGAATCACGGCAGGTCCAGGTTGAATGCGAAGTAGGTAAAGATCACCGAATGCTAAGTATGTCTATTGTTACAGACTCTTCATCCCGCAACGATACGGGAGACTTTTAACTTACCCCTCCCCCACCCCCTAGTCCCTCATCTGTTTGGTATAAATAGGGTAATCTTGGTCTCTCATGGCAATTTACTGATTTGAATTAGGGCAGGCAACGTAAGCACGTTAGGTCGGTAGTTAAGATATTCAAAAGGAATGTTAATTCTAAACTTTCCATTAAGCAAACTTTTGAACCTCCCCCCGCTGTTTACTCATTCAGTATTATACTTAACTTTTAGTACTATAGCTTACTATACTTAACTTTTAGTATATTATAATACTATACTTAACTTTTAACTTAATTTTATAATAACATCTACGATATTGACAGTATATATGTATATTATTAAATGCGTAACAAAATTGAACGATATCACAAAAGTAATCAAAACATAATATCACGCCTGTATTTCCTTGTAGGAGGGGCCAGGGGTGTTGTACACTCCCACGATTCATCTGCTACATAATACGTCCCACTATGGCACACGGGATGACTTCAATAGAATAGGGAATAATTAGAAAAACCCAGTAGTACTTTGCTCAACGCATATTGTTAAGACCTGCGCGCTAGGATTTGAACCCGGTCTCCCGGAGTGAGAGGTCGAATTTCAAACCACTAGGCTATCACTGCTTCCTGGGCTATCACTGCTTATGTTACAAGTTATTGTTACAACTGATAAAAAAATGAAGCTAACATTTCAAACAGCAACTGTCCCACCGAGCACCATGTTAGACACTTAACAAATTGGGTGGTTACAAAATGAGGATGAAGGAAAGACAGAGAGAGAGAATGAACGAATACATTAATGAAGAATTTATGAATGAATAAGTAACCGAACGATAGAATAAGTGAAAAATGTATGAATGTATGAACACATTTACCGTCGGCAATAATTTTATAGCCCTTTATAGAAATATCATTTTATAGACTTGGATATTTGTTTATAGTTAAACAAGGATGGGTACGAACAATTCATCAGTACTTCTCGACATATCAAAAGCAGGGTAATGTGAGGAGCCGGGCACAGATTGTAGAATTATGTTTACATTAAATTCGCCAATACTAAAGATATCATATTTTAATCCCAAGAAATAAAGCATGAATAATCTACCTTTTAAAAAACAAATCTCTGAATACTACTCATTCAGCTGATGAACGCACAGACTCGAAAACAGATACGCTCGACTTGGCGGACTCCAATTTTGGTGTTTCTGCGCACAATGATTCAGAAATTGTAGATTTCATGTCTAAAGTTGCCGATTCAGATTTTTTCAGTTCGCAGTCTAAAGGCGCTAATGGAGGAGATTCAGAATGTTCGGATTTTGAATCTAAGCCCGAAGATTCAGAAACTGTACTTTTCGTGTCTAATGGAGCACATTCAGAAATGATTGGTTGTAAGTTTGATGAGGCACAGTCGGAAGCTGTAGCTTTAAAGTCAAAAATTGTACCGTCAGAAATAGTAGACTTGTTTAAATTGGAATGTTCATATTTTGACCCGATGTTTGAGGATTCGGTATTCAAAGATGTTGAAGTTAAAGGTTCTATCTCTGCAGATTTTGACGACAAAGTTGTGGTATTGTCAGTATTCAAAGAAGAATTTTCAGAATGTGTGTCGGATTTGTCGAGATTTGGCGTGAACAAATACGTGAAATTGAATGCAGATGCTTGGTTTGTTGATTTACAAGTCTCAGTTTCAACCGTTTTGGTGTTTGATTTAGTAACATTATGTGCGAATACTGTGGATTTCGATGTAACATCGCACTCTTCTATTTTGGACACTTCAGTTTTACAAGGATCCGGTCTAATCGAAGAAGAAGTCGACGCTCCGATTCCAAACAATGGAATTTTTGAGTTTGGAATAAAAGGATCAAAAGCGGGATATTTGTTAACACCGGGTTCAGAAGTGGACGCCTTTGAAATTAAACTGTTAGATGGGATTATTGTGGACTTAGCGGAGACATCTATGATCGCAGGATTAGTGTCCTTGATGTTGTCATTGTCGGGTTTAATAGCAGAAGATTTCACGTCAGAAGTTCCAAGACTGAACAAGGATTCACGTGTACTGGGTCCAAATAAAGTAAATTTAAATCTTTTTGAGTCTAAAATCGTAGACATTGAATTGTAATTGTTAAATCCTGTGGATTTAGAACTTACATTGAAACTTTCGGAGTTCGAGCCTTCAGATTTATTATTATTTGTCACAAAAGCAGGCTTTGCGGTCGAGCCTCCATTACCAAATAATGTATTACTTTTGTCCGAAGTGCTAAATTCAAAGGTATTAGATTTAGAAGGTCCCGGTTCCAGATTCAATGAAGTGGAATTAAAAGCATTCGGTTGCAACACTTTGTGTTCAGCATTTACATTAGAATCATCAGAATTGATCACTTTGGATTTGGAATTCCCAGGTTCTATAATCGAAGCTACTGCATTGGAATCGTTAGAACTCGAAACGGGAGGCTCTGATTTGCATTTTTCAGATGCAAGCATAATAACGGGATTATGTGGTTCATCACCAGTGTTAGTCGCTTTATCTATTCCTTTTTTGAATGAGAAACGCCAAGGATTTTTATTTGTTGACTTAGTCCAAGGGTTTAATGTCGACGTCCAATTCCAAAAAGGCTCGTGTCCAGTTAATTTATCTTTTTCTTGTTGATTGTTTGTCTTAGTTTGAATTTCAGAGTATCTCGGTATATAATTGTGTATATTTATAGTTTTTACATTCTCTTTACAAATGCTAGACGAGTTGAACACATTAAAAGATTCGTATCTACCCACTCTCTCACTATTAACATTAAAGGGGTTAACAACTGAAGGGTATGGTACATGGTTATGGATGTTAATGCTCAAAGAGCTTTTTTTATCACCTGCATTGTCGTTATGATCAGCACCGAAGGTTCGAGATGTGTTACAAGCTGAGCATGGGACATGATGACAGTGATTACAGAAAAGATGCTGATATCTTAACATACATTGTCCATTATTATGACATCCGTGAAAACCACATTGATTCGTAAAGGAGTGAAGACAGCAAATATTGACATGACCACATCCAAAGCCTTGACGACTAGTACATGACATTGGAGGAGTGTGATTTGGAAAATACGTGGAACACGATGTCCTATTCACAGAGCAGTTATGAGCGGTACATTGTAGACTCCCTGAGAATATTTCGGGGTTTCTACGCATAGCTTCGTGTAATGATGGTGGATTGTTACTCTCAAACGGAGAATTTCGATTAAAAAGATTACTACGAGTATTCATAGGTGGAAACTGAGTAGTATTTCCAGCTGCATATAGACCATTGGCTGCATTTGGGCCGACATTGTGACTTGAACTGGGACTATTGGGTACGTTTGTACACCCAAACGTCAGACCTGTCTTCACATCAGCACTGTTCTTAAGTTCCATATTACAAGCATTGAACGATGGCCCCCATGTTGGCTCCTTACAATCCATAAAATCTTTGTTATTTCCAACGCAGTATTGTGGTGTATTTTGATTACTGTTATTATTTTCTGTGCTATGAAATACGCTAGTATTGCCAACGGTCCCAAAAGCTTGGTCGGTATGGTGGCCAGCATTACTGTTGCTAAATACACCTTTATTGTCAGTACTACTTGCAGTTCCGAATAGCGAATTGTTTCCAGATGATACGTTATATTGTATAGTATGTCCTTTGTCTTGTGCCCACGGTGCGTTGTTATATATATCGATTGTGCACTCACTGGTCTGCCCGAAGCCGCTGGTGTTGCCCAGACTGCCGCCGCCGAAGAGGCTCGGGGCGCTAGTTGTCGCTGGCTGCCCGAATGCTGGAATAATTAGATATTTATGTAACTAAAATTATACACTTGTAATTGTTCATTAAGGTTTCTTAGATTTGTAGAAGTTTGTGTAAACAATTGCATAAGTGTATGTGTACATAGCGAAAGAGAGATATATATACTATATATGTACATATATGCTCAATATATATTTAGGTATGATATTATAATTTTTGTCTACTTTGTAATAAGATGAGCTGCGAGCATGCATGTTCCTCCTATTGTACAAAATACCACTTCTATTCCAACCTCTTTTGCATGCACAGTCAAATAATGATGAATATGCAGAATAAGGCAAATGAAACTTACTGGTGCCCCCAAAAAGCGGTTTGTTCTCGGTCGGCTGCTGGAACCCACCAAACATTCCGCCGCTGGAGCCCTTGCGGCCAGCTGTGTAATCCTCAAGCCTCAGCTCCTCGAGGGACTTGTTTTCGTACTCCTACAAAAATTATTCATGTTAATCCATGTAAGTCCATTTAATTATATATTATTTACTTATTCTTCTTCGTTGCCTATAATTCGGTTAGAGAGAGCAGAGTGTAAGCTTAATGTCTGATGGTATACTCTACCAGTTTAACAAAGGTGTTGGCTAGAATATGGGGTAGACACAACAAAGCCATCAGCAATCCACGATAGAATGTGAACATAGCTGGCGTAACATGGGAATGCCCCCCCCCCCCCCCCCCCCCCCCCCCCCCCACCCCTCCTCTTTTTTTTTTTTTTTTTTTATTTTTTTACTGTTATACTGAAAATAAAAAAAAAGAAAGAATTTTCTTTTATTTCTAT
>DWFO01001476.1:0-15774 GCA_018246595.1 Mimoniades nurscia nurscia | reverse complement strand
AACGAGGAAAAAAATATTTGCTGAACCTCCTTCAACTAACCGAAAAATAGTCCGAACTTACCCTAACATACTCTACAGTACTTATTGGACATAATTACAATGTAAAACACTATAATAAGATTTTGTTATCACTACAAACATAGCCTATAACAAAGCCGAAAAACCGTTAAAATGTTTGACGTTATAAAATGCACACAAACTATCAAAAACATAATGCATACGTAAGTAATAATTAGTTTAATTTGATCAATTGGTAACCACAATTCTCCTCGTGCAATAGTAAAATGCCTAAATATTTTTGCAAGAGCCTTAAGGCTCCTAACAGTTAAAACAAATTGTAATTTATAATGGCCAGGCAACTAGGTTTCCATATAATTTTGTGATTGTATTTGTAATGTATTTACTTATATCTTTGTCAGTCCCATCAATTATAAGCTTGTATTGTATTTCTAACATAATAAAAATTGCACTGTCTCCAGAAAAAATCCAAATTAATATAAGACATTGGGTTCGAAGATTTTTGTACACTCTTATCCAGACAATTTTTTTATATTTGAGCGCCATCTATAGGCATGTAAATGCATTTAGTACGTTACAGATAACGCATTAAACCGTGTAACAAGTATATTTTATATTAATATTTTATTGAAATGATTAGTGAACGAAAATAAATTTAAAAATATTTCGGTAGCATGTGTATTGGAAGTACGTTCCAATTATAGGCGTCAGTTTTCTGTCGATTATAGATATTATATCTTCTTCGTGTACAAATGAATATTATTATATTAGACACCCAATTTACAGCGTATAATTGGATCTTGGATAGAGTGGATCGCTATTAAACTTTTTGTCTGCAGATATTTTTCTTAGTCTTATGTGTCTTTGGTTTGGTGTACCGTGTAAGCAACAGATAAAATATGAGATATGACGTCATCTGGTACAATGTTATACGATTTATGGACAAATGAACGAAGTACGCGACGGAAGCAGAATTTTAACAGTTCTTCCAGTTCAATTTTAGATTTTATCCGTAGTGGTGTAATTGCAGCATTCGAGTCGTCCCATTTTAAACAAAATCACGTACTGACTATATAAAAGTTCATTGGAATTACGATAAAAAATGAATCCGTACCAAGTAAGTAGTGTGGTCTTTGTGAATCGGTTTTATGTAGAACAGCTTACGCGTATTATACTTAACCATGTTTTGTTTATCACAAAAAGTGGAATTCTGCGACATCTAGTAAGTAATTTTTCTTTTATTTCAAGGGCCAACCACAATACCTGCATAATATCGGCTTTAGCAACAGTGCCCCACAATCATTCGGGAATCCGATGCCGATGCCGGGTTTCCCCACACTGGGCTATCCGGCACCCCAACCAGGGTACCCAAATGCATCTTCAGGATATCAACAACAAAGTCAAAGCTATCCCCAACCCTCTCAGGGCTACCCGCAACAAAGTCCAAACCATGGTTCTTATCAACCAAATCAGGGTTATCCTCAGCCAAATACAGCTCAAAGTTATCCTAACTCTGGACCAGGGTATCCGCCCGCTCAACAAGGGTACCCACCCGCACAACCGGGGTACCCATCCGCTCAATCAGGTTACCCATCCTCACAAACAGGGTACTCAACCTCTCAAGCAGGATATGTATCCTCTCAAGCAGGATACCCACAGACTGGTTATCCACAAGGAAATCAGAGCTACCAGAAATCTCAATACAATGAGCAGCAACATAGCCAGCAAAGGCATGTGACACCTCAAGCTTCATTTAATATACCACAGGTATGATAACAAGTATCCAGATTTCAATATTACGCTAGATGTGCTTTAACACAATGTGATAAGCAAAATATTGGTAATCTTGCAATCTTTTTTATTTGTATCATGTGAGCTTTGCTTTCCTAGCTTGATAAGTTCCCTTTTTTTACATTTCTTTTTATTAACAACATGATGTTATACATCTAAACTGCATGTTAGCATCACAAGTCAATTGTACTTGATTCACATTAAATAAATGAGGACTGTCATGCTTATGCTTATTATGTTATATGTTGATGTAAAATCAGTGAATATACTCCGCTTACAACTAGATTTTCTTGTAATCTCAGAACTAATCATTTAAATTTAATATCATATTATAGGAACTAATTTCAAGGCATTACAGTTGTACCAGTGTTGTAAAGGATTCACAAATAATACCAAACCTGAATATTCATAGTTCACAGTTTCAAAATATTTATTCTTTTTACAATTTATTTAAAAGCTAATAAATAGCACTAAAATAGTAAAATTTATCAATTTGTTATTTGAACAACTTGTGCCAGAGCAGTGTTCATGAGGAGGATCCACATTTAAACTAAATGTTACCTACTCTCCTTAGGATTAGCGAAAAATATGTGATCAATTTATAATAAAGCTGATTGCTACCAGATCATACTTTCTCTAATACAATCTACACTAGTAACAGGTACTTACTGAACTGACATATCCAACATTATCAACTCCTACTCTCTTGTTACAAAATATGACTTGCAATCTAATCATTTTATTAACAACACAGATTTAGCCTACACTGATCATTGTATGCCTAAGTCTTATTTAAGACTGTATTAAGATGCTCCTTTGTGTAAGTAGTCACTGTCTTTTGTGTGGTGCATTACTTTAGCCTCTTCATACACACAATTGGGTGTTGGATAACTTATAAACAATTTAAAGCATACACATTTAAAAGATGTAGCATACAAGAATAAAAGAGGTTAAAGGATGAAAATTTACTTTTCTATTTATACAACATGATGATTTAAGAATTTAAATATTTAAGGCTTGTACAATACTATACTCTCAATGCTATATTATTCATGAGCCAGAAGTAAATCTTAAACTTAGATGTCAATTTTAGATGTTGTGTTGTATCTGATAAATTCAATATTTATGTGATTGTTTGGTTTATGTGTGAAGGCATTCTGTGTGTACATGTGTACTTGTGTGTACAATAACTATGGAGTTTGTAACTATTTAACAAATATGGTGGTTTGTAACTATGGAGTTGTTATCTCAAACTTTTTGTGAACAAATCTAAACCAGCTCTGTACATTACGCACTTCCTGTGTTGTGTTGTAGTCACACAGTGATTAATCATCTGATTCACACATGAGTATATTTACATACTGCTTTGCACTACTTGTGTTGGAATTTATCTGCTATCAGGAGCTGTTTGCTAGTTTTTAAAATTATGCATTACATGTGTTCAAAATTTCTTACTGGCTAAATATAGGGAATTTATGCCATGAAAACACATCTTATTGGTATTCCTCAATTTGGCATTGTGCATTGAATTAATAAATTAACCACTTAATTAATTGCCTAATTACATTATTAATTAATTAATCTGTTAAAATGCAATCATTCATTGTTAATTGTTTTAATTGATCCATTTCAACATTGTCATGGATTTTGTTTGTCCAATTGGATTGTAATGTTTTGCAGCCTAATGTGCCTCACAAAATTATTTATGCATCTTGTAAATGTTTGATAGAAAACTGACTTAATTGTTCCTAACAGTTAAAGATGAGAGTGGATGAAACAGTTATGTAACATTTTTTATTTTTTTACATTATTATATAAATGAACTTGATATGTCCTTGCACACGTCTCCTTTCAAACATTCTTGAAAAATGTCAAAAAATTAAGAAGATACCCAGAGTAACTTCAGAGTGAATAGAAAATACATAAGTTCTAAAAAACAGACGGATTCAGTTATTTTGTAGTGGGTGAATGTGCATACATAACCTCTTCTTTTATGAAACTAAGCTAATATCAAGAAAAGAAAGCTAATATCAAGGTTCCATTCCATTTATTGTCCCTGATAACTATTATTTTAACGAATTTACTTGTAATAAAAATGTCTTCATAGTAACTTAATAATAACACTATTAATGAATCAATGTTTATGATTTCTACTTACTACCTTCATTAATTGTCTATTATGCATTTACTTGTACAATTAACTTATGGAAAAAAGGTGTAATGTGCTCCATCATTAAAAAAATTAAATTGTGGTTAATTTTCGTGCTCATGATCTAAAATACGTAATATTTTCAATTAAATAACATATTTATAACTTATGGTTGTATACTTATTCAAATATTTGATAAATAAATTTGAAATCTTTGTGGTTCATTATTCAGTTTCCTTATTGTGACTAACAATCTTAGCTACAGGAGATTAAGGTTATCTTTTGGAATTACCATTCCATATACCTACTTCATTTATTACATTTGTAAGTTTTTCTGTCAAGTTAATTAAAATTTAAACATACTTCTTTTATTTTTTTATTTTTTTCATTTGCTTTTTCTATTCTTCCTAAAAGTTTCAACCGTTTAGCAGTTGTTTTGAAGATACAATAGCACAGTCAAAAAAAATTCTGTTCATACATATATTAATTATAACTAAAAAAAATAATTTGTTTAACATATTTTTTTATTATAAACTTGTGCTCCTTCTTTGTACTTTAATGATTTAATGCACAAAAAAAGTGTTTTCACAAATTAATGAAAATCTCATAGAAGTTCTCATATTTTTTCTTAATATGTACCCATTTCATGTTTAATATTTTGTAAAAGTGCCTGTAAAATTCTGTTTAACTAGCATAGTCCGGTAGTGGCTTGATATTCGCAATTATTTTATTTTATGATAACACATGTGTATAATACACGTCTGAGGCTGGTCCATCCATACATATAAACTCAGTGGCTCTATTCAAGGAACAGTTTACTGCAATTATATTGTTATGCTCACTTCGCCTCGTCGAGTACATTTATCACAATAACCAACGACTCAGTCTTGACTACGGTCCCCACAATGGATGTAGTCCATAATACCATTGTCTTTTTTTACACATCATAAAGCACCTGTTTAAGTGATTTTGATTTGTTGGACAGTGTGTGTGTGTGATGTGACTGTGGCGCGTATGTGTGTACTGACGCGCATTCCTTTGTGAAAGTTAGCTAGCGTGAAATTAATATGTCCTCTGTAACGTCCAATTCAAGTATGCGCAGCGTCTATAGAGCGTCAATTGGCGTTCGCCGTGGTTTCAAGTCATTTCGTTACACGGTATTTATATGTATGACTGTGATCATAAAACGTTACTGTGTACAAGCTGACTGATGCAAACAGTATAAACTTTTTTTTCTTTTGCCCACACAAACGCAATTTGTCCAGCATGCAGCTATGTCAGTTTAATTAGTAGTTCTAATTGCCATTCATATCATATTCAGTACATACAGTTATCTGATTTCATAATAGGCAGCTACACTATGGTTACTACATTGCTTCACTAGTTGCATACATAAATTGTTAAACAGTACCTACAACTGGTGAAACGTGGGAATGTTCTACATTCTTCTGCCTACCTCTTCGGTGATTACAGGCGTGAAGTTACTTTTTTTTGTACCTACATATTTACACCCCAACAAATTATAAACACTGGCTCATCACTAAAATGATCCTAGTTGGGTGTCGAATTCACAACACAGGAACACAAACCATAGGTATTAGGTACCAACATGTCGTTATTTCGGCAAATACCTACACTTTGTTGACTTTTCTACTGCTAACAAAATAAAAACCACAAAACAAAATTATCTATCGCCATTGATGTTTTACAATAGTCAATTCACATTTTAAAAATTTGAGCGCCGACAACTGACAATGAGTACCTATTTGATTCTCAGCTGTAAAGTGTATATGTTAAATCAGCAATAATAAACCCTAATTTTAGATATAAACGGTAGGCACATCTTTACCTACTCTTGTCATAAAACTGCATCGACTGCAATAGTAGGCTTAAAAGAGCACTGAAGTTTGATATTATGGAAAATGCATACATCGGTTTTCATTTTCTTTGTTATTTAATGATGTTTGTTAATCCGTTTCTCCTGATCCTAGTTAATTCAATCCCTTGCACTTCACATTGTTCATTACATTCAAATTTTATCGTTCAAAGTATATTATTCTTCATTGACTAGCAAACATAGTTCTAGATTGGTTTGGGCATGTGGAAATAATGAATTTTAGTAAGAATATTAGTAAGGCTCACAAAGCCGTAGACCGCGGCGTATGTATTATAATAAAATGGGAGGCGCCAAAAAAGACGGCCACATGGAAAGTATCTCAGAACGAATGTGCGACGAATTTGGTGTTAATGGGAAAGACAATTGTTTGTCAGGATCATTGTCGGTGTAAATCATTAGATTCCGTCTACCCCTATGATAGTAGGCGTAACAATATCTCGAGTATCACTTTGTGAAGTGTTCATACCACAGTTTCACTAGAAATCATGCTTCAAAGCGAACAGCTTAACAGCAAAAGTAGACGCAATAATTATATGCATATAGGTATGTATCAGTTGGGTCTTTACAAGTTATGAGTTAATCCGAAGTAGGTAGGTATTCATGTTGTTCAGTGCTATTTTTTGTTATCTATAGAAGAATGTTTTTTTATGGAGCTTATGTAATGGTTTCAATCAATCATCGTACGAATTGAACTTTCATACGATAATGCTTGGCGTCGATCCCAAACACATTAGAGATTTTTGCTTTATACGATATAGGTACCTACGATACTTTGTCAGATATTAAAATCATTTTGGAACAGTATGAATGAATGAATACTATAAATATACTTATACCATCACACCAAGTCCATTACGGTATAGGCAGAGAAATCGAGCTGCATATATTGCCCCCATAGACCTTACATTCACCACTCTCATCATAAACGCATGCTCCTTTAGTCAGTATCGGAATTATTTGGTCCTGTTGGGTACCTAAATTTTGTTCTTCCTCAGCACCTACATTCACCCATATATCTGTTTTGTCATTCATACATTGGTATTGATACGTGTGTGAAAATAAAAATGTAGCATCTACCTATACAGAAAATAATTAATTGGAGCTCACATTAAGCGAACACTATAAATAATTTTGTATATATTTATATGTAGGTATAAATATTTAACAGTAAATTTATATACGAAATACATAGATTATTGGTATTATAATCTATGTACATAATAATGTAATTAATTAATATTTAATATCAGAATATATTATCATCCTTTAAGGCAATTGCATGATTTCCGTTTTCCGTCATTGCTCGTTTATATCATTTATCCGATTGAAGCCGGATAAATAAAATGACATAACTAAAATTAATTTTAAAATGTCAAATTGGAAATTTTATTAAATTGAGTTAATTCGTATTAATTCATATTTCTTAATACTTCAGGGCGTTATTGATACACTTATGTTCAAATAAGTATATAAACATGAATTGTATAAAACATAGATTTTCTCTTCTTTTCATAGTCCAAACCCACCGTAGTGCCAGTGAACCCCTTCGATCCGCGTGCAGATGCTGCAATTCTGCGCAAGGCCATGAAGGGCTTTGGCACAGATGAGAAGGCCATCATCCACGTCCTGACCCGCCGCAGCAACGAGCAGAGACTGCGCATCGCGTTTGAGTTCAAGACTCTTTATGGCAAAGTAAGTTATCTTACATGGCCTGTTTTTTTTTTACTTTGAAAGCCATCTGTTTCTAGATATGCTTACTGAGACAAGACGAAATGTAACAACATCCAATAAGACAAAATTGTAGCTGCTAATAAAACTGGCCGTTGTTTAAATCCAGTTAATTATGCAGTAGAAATTACTTATTTTAGTGCTACGATAATCCCACATGCCCAGCGTGGGGATTATGGGCATAGCCCCCCTCGGGAGAGGCCTATGTTCAGCTATGGACTGCAAGAGTCTGATGATGATGTTGGCGATATTAATGATCATTCCGGTTGGTTTCGTTACTGCGAAATTCGTTTATCACCATCACCATTATACATTTCTAAAACCAACAGCCTAACTAGTAAATACTATAATACCAATTGTTTTAAATTCCAGAATTTTTTTCTTCTGATGAATGTATTATGTAAAATGTGTGAATGGTGTATAAAATGGATATTGTAGGTACAGGATTATCCTAGGAAACAAGATACTTTTTCCTTGTTTTATATAACCAGCTTGCTGCCCTATTAATTATTGTAGGTACAATATGAAACAAACGAGTACAGAAAGATATAGGTACCTATATGTTTATAAGTGTTGATGTTCACAAGTTGACATGTTCGTTGATGAATCAGTTGCGCGCTAGAATGTTGTACCTACTTGCAAACAATTTTTGCTCATTTCTAGCCCACAGGGTTTCGCGCACACGTTACGGATATATGTTGAATTCAGGCTTGGCTCATATAACAAAGCATTCAATTATGTAAATTTTCTTTAGGTTATCTTCTCAAGCGTTTATTCAAACGTAAAGGGGACATATAATATATGTACATTTAAAATTTGGGACATTATTCGCGCGGGTACTAAATGTCGAAGTTTTCCTTTATTTTTATGTAGGTACTCCATTGTTTATGCAATTCCAATATTTTTGTTTCCACTTTTTATCTGATTTTTAAACGGCCTTGATATGTTTATGGCCTATGAATATGGGCATACCCTCATTAGAATTCAAATTAATCTTCAACTTATGCAAAAACAAATATTTAATTTATTAATTAATTAGTACTCTTTTCTATATTAATCGAGGCGTGGCAATATCATTCCAACGGTAGCTTGTTGATTAAAACTAATGGAACTCTGGGGCGCTATTTGTGACTTTATAAAATGTATGGACGTTAATGTTTGATGGAAGTTAAGTATAAAATTACCTTCTTAGTCGTCATGACTTATGGGTCGATACAATATACGTTAGGATATTGTTTATATATTTTTTTATGTTTCGTTATCGACATCGTTTTAAAAAAAGCCTGACCTGCGATTAAGTTACTTACTGAATTTGTCTCGTTGAATTATTTTTACGATACGGGATAACTCGTATAAATGACACGAATTTTCTTGAAAAATAAAATATCTGATACAATAAAAGCATATCGACGATTGTCTATTCTGCATGGACGTCGTGTGGAAACAAATCGATGTATAGTTAAACTTCACGTTTATTTTCCACATGGGTCTCACTAAAGCAATTACTGCGTATCGGACAGTTTGTGCCGCCAACACTTAGGTCAATTGACTGCGGATATTGATTCTGTCTACGTTTGTGTTTTCGACCCACTGAACTCTGCCACGACTCATTTGTGGAAAAAATTTGAGTAACCTTTACGGCCGTTTTATCTGTTCGGTACATTATTAATGATTGTTCATCATACACCTGTCGATCAAATTTAATGTTACATCATTCACCTACGCCATACATCTATCGGTCAAACTGAATGTTGCTGTGTTTGCTATTAGGATCTCATCTCGGACTTAAAGAGCGAGACTAGCGGGAAGTTCGAGGACCTGCTAGTTGCGTTGATGATGCCACTGCCACAGTTCTACGCGAAAGAGCTCCACGACGCGACCGCCGGCATCGGCACGGACGAGGACGTGCTCATAGAGGTCATGTGCACGATGTCCAACCATGAAATCAACGTCATCAAACAGGCGTACACAGCGAGTAAGTGAAAATTATTCGATAGTCTTTTTAAGCCATTTGAATGCTAGTTAATTTTATTTTTGCCATTTCAAAATTTTACTGCTGTTGACACTGTATTCTTCGAAAATTTACCACCGAAGCCACTTGGTTGACTAGCGTTCTAGTTCTCAATAAGCGTATTGAAAGATAGGAATTGGGGTAATGAAAAAACAATATCTAGATGTGCGTGGGTAGATTGATTACTGTAATTATGACAGGAGGGGTGAGCAGTTTTGTGTCTGTTTATTGATTTGATGGCATTAGTAATAGTTAGATTAGTAATACTCAAACGTTATTAGGGCGAGTTACATACAAGTGATAAAGTTATAATTTAAAGTAAATAAAAACGTTCAAGGTTCTGTACTCGAGCAGAAAAATCTTTTTTTCTTGGCAACTTATTCTTCCTCTCCATAAAACTAATAGAATTGAACTGAAACGGCTTCCAGCTGTCGCCAGTGCTTCTTTGTTCAATTAATCATAATACCTATTTCGTCGTCATGATCAACAACTTGTTTTTCATTGGTCCACTATTTAACACGACTCTCCGTTTAAGAGATTTAAGGTTTTACTGTACCACAAAGGCTTAGTGCAAATCGGTAAACTGCATACTAATTTTAAAACATTGCGGAGAATTCTAAGACATGTAGGATTGCTTACGATACATGTGTCTTTTTAATGAGCCTTAATGTAAAAAAAAACAGTAAAACTAGAGCTACAAATCCGGACCGGAACTTCAAACTCTTGGGCTAAGGACCTAAATCTAAGCCACTAACAATAAGTTCTCACTGCTGTGACATCAATCTCATGTAAGAATATTCGAGACTGAATTGTCTGCTTCACAAATATGATGTAGGTACATGTATTCTTGTAAATTTTTCTGTTTATTATTACCTGAATCGCCTTGTAGGAGGCAGTGTCGTGAGTTGTTATCGGTCAATCGCGTCCGTGCTCTACATTGTAGCGTTCGTACAAAAAACGTTAATTTGTTTCTGTTATGTTTTGACACGTAAGTTTATTATTACCTTAGTGTTAAGCCAAGTAAATTAACTGCTAATTCCTAACCGAATTGACTACCTATTTCGTACTTTCTAACATAAATGAAATCTTCGTAAGTATTACAATATTATTGCTTTATAAAGGCACTTTTGTTGCGGCTATAAATAATTTATTGGCTAGATAATGGTTGATGGGAACCTCACAGGACGTTGAGTTATTATGTATTATTTTATGAGTAAGCGTAATTTAATAACTTTCGATCTTCGACTGCACATAGCGGATGCGTTTCACCGTGTTAGGTTCAAAAGCATAATGCTTTTGTTTATGCCTCCAAAGGCCAAAAATCATCATAAAAGAAATATTAACCTTGACTGCCTCATTTGTCGTGCTGTTTGCCAGCGCGACTGCCGATCGAGAGATCTTGGGTTAAAATCCTGGCTTGTTCACTAGTGGATTTTTCTAACTTAGATTTTTTAGTAGTGGCTTGGAAACTGGATATTAGCCCTAATATAGTAACTGCTGAAACGTGAGAGTGTACCACAGTCCTTTGCCTACCTCTTCGGGGATTACAGGCGTGAATTTACGACAAATGGAGGCCACTCGGTCTTTGCTGACGCGGGACGTGATGGCAATATGTTCCCGTTCTCTTCTCGCTTTCTGTCACCCCATAACAGATGTACAGATTACTCTGAAGTTATAAGAATAATAACTGTAATGTATTTCTCGGAAAGAAAGGTACTATAAACTATTATTCGTAGAAAATCAATTCTACGAATACGAATACATATACAGCACATTTAATCGGTAGTGGGAAAACATTATGTGACCTGTTCACAAGAATGTTCGTTACATAACTTGTCGCTACTGATTAGGTATTTTCTATACGAGAAAACTCGATATTCGTAAATGTAGCAATACAATCTTACGTATACAACATTCTCAAACATATGCTCTATGTAGCGTCATTAGCTAGAAAGGCGGCTTTGGTTGAATTCAAACACTAACAATAATGATTGTGCGTTGAACTAGACCATTATTCGATGATTCATCGGAGATACGTCGGTTGCGTCAAATGCAAGATTCACCTCGTGAACAGTAACGATAGTATTAATTGGAAAATAGCTTTGAATTTGACGGTTGGGAAGTACTTTAAGCTTAATTTGTTATCCTGGGTGGGAATCGAACCTGCGACTCCTAGTCCAGCAGTGAGGTTCACTAACTACATGATCAATGTGCTGAAGCCACATGAACCCTAGTCTGTGTCACAGGCGGTTGAATAAAAAAAAAACAAAGTCGCTCGTCAGTCATGACTCAATTGCTTTGACGTCGCCGTGACGTCACGCGATCTGGGTGATTCAATGTTACCACAATGGATATATATGTATATACTAACAATATGATGAACAGTTTTACGTAGAGTTACGCCATGGGGATCTCAGACCTGTATAAGCCACGAATAAGTTAGTCTTGTCCAAGTTTTTATCGATGACATGACGCACTTGGTTTGATGACTCTGTACGTTCAGTGCTTAATGACCGTTGAAGTCACGCGTTGTAAGTTCGAATTTATCCCAGAATAATGTATTTAAGATAACCTCAATGACTGTGTTGACGCTGATAACACCAAGGTTTGTTTTGATTGTTAGAAAATTATCTATTTTAAGTATTTCCATAAAATATAGATACTGATTAGATCGTCGTATTTGAATTATCCTTAACCTATTATTATTATATACTTGGATATTTATTACAAAAACTAGTTCTTCGTTTAATATTAAACGTGGTAACTTATTATTATATACTTGGACATTTATTACAAAGACTAGTCCTTTGTTTAATATTAAACGTAGTAACTTATTTATACTTGGACATTTATTACAAAGACTAGTTCTTCGTTTAATATTAAACGTGGTAATAGCATTTTTTTATTCTGACTTGTGACATGTGCGTCTTAAAAAAATGTTTTGCGCTTTATTATACATGCTGTCTAAACTGAACATTGAATAAAATGTCCCAATTTATCAATTATTGAAGCAATATTTGGTTATACATATTTTGAATTTTTTATCTGTTTTTATTTTAATAGACCGTTTTTGTTTTATTTACTCTTATTTGAACCAGAATACAAGGGTTGAAAAAAGAGGCGAAGTAGTTACCATTCATTGTAGATTATTTTACACCCAAATTAGGTCATTTTTCTTTTTATCAAATGTAGTGCATAGAAAAGCCGTTGAAGAAAAAAGAGAAATTGACCCAGTAACAGGTTTTAGGCCAAATTCAGACACCAAACAGAGTAATCGAAAACATAAAAAGTCTAGCGGTCACGTATTCAAGTGCTGGCCGCGTTCAGCTTTTTTTTAAATCGACAAATTGTTTGATATCGGTCATTGTGTGAGAATTTTAAGCGTTTTATCCACAGGCCGTCGTTTTCTAGTAGATGAGATTGGACTGTTTTCTTGGTAGAGATCGATAAGTTTTTGGCGCGATATTAATTCTGGGTAATAAAAGTGTATGGTGTACCTACAAGGAAGTGGGGCGAATGTTGATAAAGCGATGCGAACGCGACTCTTGATGGTCGACATAGATTTCCACAAAGTAATTTTAAATTTTTTTCAGCGAACACAAAAATTTCAATGTTTTTATTTTTATTGTCCTATTTGATTCCTATAACTTAGTAGCTAGTGTTTGTAAATAACAAAAAAAACTTTATTTATTACATTAAGTATGTTGTTTTGTGTTTTCTAAAATAGTTTTAAATTTGAATGCTAATTAATTTAGTTTTATTGTTAAATATTTTCATTCGATAAGTTCTTTTATTTATTTGTGCGTTTAATAAACAGATATCTACATAGGTTTTTCACTCAACGTTTGTGTTAGTTTATGGTTACTGCACCCCATAAAGAACTGCTAATTTCAATCTTAACTAAAGCTTTAAGTGATATCTTGACAATACCATTACTATAGCAAACAATCAAATGGGTCTTATACCACTTATTTTTGACGGTAGGCTGTAACACCCCCACTCCCTTCTAAGGGACTTGATAATTTTGGTAAATTAAGGTTTTGTCATCTTTAGAATGTAGTGTGTATAGGTGTACTAAACTTTACAGTATTTGTAATTAATTTTTTACACACAATCATGGTGAAATTTAAACTTACACCCTAGCCTGCGTCTCGCTTTCCGTCCGGTAAGTATGATAGCATTCAAACGCGAGCTTATTGCTAAAAAAAATGTGTAAAAAAGCGGTTAAGTTAAATCTGTAAAGAGAGAAATATTTGGCGTTCTGCATGTGTAGTAAGGGAACTACTTATAACTTATATTAATATTAATATAATATAATATTAATAAATTTTTAACGTAACAACAACTGCAGTGTCGGTATACATGTGTATGTGTGTATCTGCTCATTACATACTTCTGTATGATAGTATTATTACCATCGTACATAAGTATGTAAGTAATCATCTCTGATGCAACTAAATAATTGGAGGATACAGACAATTCCACGACCAATGATATACGGTGCGACAGGAATTGCCGCAAAATCGCATTCCCGTATTGTGTGGAAACGGTCTTAAGTCGACGAAATGATTTATTTCCGCGGCTACACTTCCTTTAATAGGATCTCATTCGATCTTTGAATATGTATTATGTAACATCACTCGATACAGCGTGAAACGAAGCTTGTTTCTATTTTGCTACTTTCTAATATAAATATCTCCGGGTCGGATATCATATTTGCCCCTAAAAGGACATTCTATGTATCAACCAGTTGAGATCAGCGAAAACTAGTTTAATTAAAAATATACGATAGTCGAAGTAGTGTTATTTAGAAAATAAACCAATTTATATATTTCAAAAATCTCTAAGCTGTCTTCTGCTGAATTTATACTGCCACTTCACTGCCACATTAAATGATGTACTTAGTTATATGGTTTTATATTTTTGTATTATTTTTCGGAGTATTTTATTAAAAAAATCCGCCATCAATGCATGTAAAGCAACTGTCGTTCAACAATGTTTGTATGTTTGTTAATTTATTTCTTCGATATCTTAAACTGTGAAATAAATAAATTGTGTCACGGTGCGTCAACGCTCCAATACGTTCGTGACGAGGTGCTTAAGAGAAAAATGTGCCATTGTTGCTGATGCCAAACGCGTTCGTATAAAATAAATACTCATAGTTATTTATAGCCGTTGCCGTTGTACGCATTTCCATATCAAATTGGGAATTACACTGTACATTTCATGCTATTATCACAGATACATTATATATTTTTTTATCCTTGTTTTTGTATGTGATGACGAAGTGTTGATATTTACATTTATAATAAATAATAATACATTGCACGTATAGTATATAGTACCTACTACACTCCTCACCCTAGGAGGAAAATTTTATTATAGTAGAAACAACAGAGTGTCTTCAAACAAAAGAAGCTAACAGACGATTTTGCAGTCGTAGAACGTCCTTTGTCGTCCTATTGGTGTTTATAGTTCATTGTATAGTTGATGTAAACGTAACATCACACCTGTTATCCCCGAAGAGGTAGGCAGAAGAGTGTAGTACGCTTCCACGTTTCACCAGTTATGTTTACGTCCCACTATGGAATAGGCGGTGAGTGTGTTGCTATACACCGAGCACATTGGTTTTGATATATTGTACATATATGGGTATATGTGACAGATATAACATGTACCTACAGATCGTTATAAACCGGCGAGATCATTCTCTTCAATAGTATTCAACATACTGTTCAACAGGCGATTAAAGGGTTGAAAAAATGACACGTGATGTAACTAGTTGCTTCAATTTGGTGAATTGTTACAGTGTACGGCTCACTTCTCGAGGACGATCTGCGAGGTGACACATCAGGCAATTTCAAGAGGCTGATGACGTCACTCTCTATGGTATGTACACCTATAAACTACCCACATGATATAAATATTTCAATCACTATTTCTTATTGCTTACAATTCTATACTCTTTCTCATACATTTTAATGAGTCATTTTGAATTTTAATTATTGTGCAATTGTCCTTATACTTAAACAGAACGCGCAGCTATTGCACTTGCTGTGAATTAATACGATTGAATTAAAGGAAAAGTCAGTCCATAAATTAATATTTATTTATTTATTTATTTATTTATTTAAACTTTTGCAACACCTTAAACTAAGGGATACAAGGGCGTACTTAATG
>DWFO01001475.1:0-15777 GCA_018246595.1 Mimoniades nurscia nurscia | reverse complement strand
TTATCCAGACTCCGAGCACACTACTAGAAAATCTAAATTAGAAAATTTTTAGTAGTGCTCGACCTGGGAATCGAACCTAGGACCTCCCGTTCGGCAGTCGCACTTGCAACCAACACGACCAACGAGGCAGTCAAACAACAACAACATACATATAACAATTACTTATTTGATGATATGTATTATTATGATATGTATAATCCCCACGCTGGCAATCCGGTATGGGGGTGGCAGAACGTAACTTCTCGCGCTGCCTACGCTGCTATCCTTCAGCGTTTAGTTCATTTAGCCCTGGATAGATTGCGCTACACCGCGATGAGCTTTACTAATACTCAGGTTTATTCGTCTCTGACACCATTCGAGTCTACGTTATCTCAACGTTACCATTAACGTTTCAAAACATCATATTCGTTTAACGCGCGAAATTTTCTATCCAAATATGCATTTAGTGAAAGCCACAACATTACACGGAACCACGATAACTTGAGGGAGGAGAAAAAAATAACAATGTTTATAAAGCAAGCTAACAACATAACCCAACACCGAAATACGGAGGCCGTTATCCCTCACGTTATTGCATCTATATGTGGAAATATGTACGTAATAACGACACCAATAGTATTCTTTGCAATAACAAAATATGATTATCTGTTCCTAGTAAACACGTTAATTGGATCGGGCCCCGGAATTACGTGGGATATATTTAATAATTCACTATATTTGTTAACATTCGATTGAATGATTGTACGGAATTCAATTGTGTTTCTCATCTGCGTCTATGTGAGTAAGCGTTTCTTAGATCATTATTCTCCACCTCAATGAGTGCTTAATGGAGGCACAATAGTAGTAATACGCTACATTTAAATGCTACGTTTCGTTAATTATTGTTCTGGAAAATTTCTGTCAACTTGAAATAAAGTATTTCAACCGATCAATTGAGCATTTTTATAGACAACTTTGATAATGTTTCAGATATTCACTTATTGTTCAATTTCGGTATGAACGGCTAATGTTCAGCTCAACGGTGAACGTTCCTTGATAATCGCGGCCATGTTTCAAATGGCCGAACAGGAAAATATATTCAGAAAAATTAACACAATTTCTCATATAAATTGTACGCGCCACACTTCGTGGCGCGCTCTAGGTATAAACACCGAGAAGGAACACAATTAACGTACAAATCATAGCATAAGAGAAAACGGTTCGCCTCATCACATTCCGGACAAAAGAAAATAAAGCTGCAATAAATTATCACTCTGTATATAAGGCAATAACGCACCGCGAGCTGGCAACCTCTGACAAATGTTTGTGGAACAGAGTTGTGGTATTACAGGGAGCAGATTTTTGTTTTTCATCGCTGATATTGTGTTTCGGCTAAGACGAAAATTTTAAAATGTCACACATTTTTGATCCATTATGTCTCCGGATCGCAATGTCTGTAGTGTATAACTTTTACTGTCTCGTTGGTCGTGTTATTTCCAAGTGCGACTGCCGATCGGGAGGTCCTGGGTTCAATTCGCGGATCGGGCACTACTAAATTATTCTAATTTAGATTTTCTAGTAGTGGCTCGGAGGCTGGATATGTGCTCGGTGTATAGCAATAGGCTCACTACCTATTCCATAGTGGGACGTAAACGTAACTGGTGAAATGTCGGAGTGTTCTATATTCTTCTGCCTACCTCTTCGGGGACTACAAACGTGATGTTACGTAAAGTTACAAATAATTCAAGGTGCAAATCAATATTATAATTGTCTTGAGTAATAAATTATTACTTGAAAACATATCAATCATATTATTAACATAATGCTTGTACCTTTTCATTTCACCATTTTTCGGCTCTTACCTGTAAAGAATGAAATTACCGATATAAGACATAAAGCAAAGACATATAAACACGTTTACCAATATTATTTGAGAAGAATGAAAATAATATTCGAATGTAAAAAATCTCATCTTATTTAACTACAAAGATCAAATAACTGTAATTCTCCCTTTGTCGTAAGTGTTATTTTGTTACAATAATACATTTTTCAATAGCATTTTATTTATCAATAAACATTACAATGAAAATAAAAATCCTATTAAAAAATCAAACATAGAATGTTTAGTCACTGTTAATTGATACTGGATTGGATGGTACATATAAGCTTTGGGTCCTTAAGTCCAAAAGACCTGAAGCACCTTAAACCATACTTACTGTTTTAGTGAAGATTCGTATAATTAAGATTCGTAAGATTCGTATAATTCGTAAGATTCGGATAATATTTTCACCGTTTCCTTTGTGAAGGCATCAGAAACATTTAACGTTATATTTTCAGTGACGATGCTTCAGAAAGCGATTAGGGGAAACCCAGGGCTCAATTAATAAGGCGTTTTATATATACAACCATGACAGCATCGTCGGGGTCAGTGAACTCGTCACCTAACCATATCTCAGTTATGAATAGATTTGTTTTGTCTCACAGTTGAATACCGTTAAAATCCTTGTAATTTTTAATTAAAAAAATATGTAATAGTGTAATCACCGTCGTTCATCTAATCGACTACTCAAAAGCTTAAAGGATTAGAAAGGATTAACTGTTCTCCAAACATTCTTTAAAAAATCTCTTTCGTTTTACAATCCGTCGAAAATAGAACGATAACAATTTATTCAGATGGTCGCAGTTTTGGTGTTTTTCGTTGATGAGCACCTACCCTTGATGGCAGTGGCCACTAGAGCCCATTGATATTTGCAGTTATTTGCAATGGAACTCATTTTAAATCAGAGATCAATGATCGATTTGGGGCGCACCTAAGATCTATATTCGAAGACGTCGCGCGTACCCAAGTCTGCCTGCCACATCTAACTAAAGAACAATTTCGCACATGTTGCTCCATAGCTGAAACGCGTACACCTGTGAGATCACAGATATGTAGACAAATCTTGAATACACAGGCCACGCTTTATATACTGTTATTATTTCTAATAAGTCTACATTGTAAAGCATATTCTTTGTGTTGTTAAAATATTGTTTTTTATTGTTTTCAATTTAATAATATGTAACGTTTTTATTGGGAAACTTATAAGAAATTGGTCATACAGGTCGATAACAGAATAGCAAGGACATCTGAACATACGTAAAAATACGTAAGTTACATAACGTTAAGATCTCATAATGTAGGTATACACTTGTATAAAAATAATATGAAGTTGATAGAATAATACATAATATTGCTAAAAATTATGCGTCAACGACACACAATTCTTTACTTTGCGCATTACAACAATGGAACACCGCATAGGATAAAATGAAAATTGTTTGCGTAAAGCCATTATTATCGTAGAGGCAATATTTTTCTCGTATCTGCGACAGGAAGTCAATTATACCGTACGCATCAGTACCTCCCTTATCTAATAGCGCAAAAAAAGTAAGTGGAGATAACGCTCTCCGGTTGCTAAGCAACATTCAAGCATTAGCGGGAATATTCCCATCACGTTGTGGTAAATTGGTTGCCCTCCGAATTTCGTGGCCCGTGCATCGGCATAACACGCGGGATACGCGTATGAATACATTACCGGTCTCAATCGAAAAATATCGTGTGAAAATTGGATTTTATAGTAATTTCGGCTCAATAAATAACTTCATATGGCCGAGATTGCCATAAAAAATTATGTCGCAAATGAAACTCGGGTACTTTATTTTAACTTTTTTTTTGTTACAGTTGTGCTCGTTTTCGTATTCGATGGTATATTTTAAAATTACACGATAAATATGAGGTCGGGGGATGTATCGTATACTTACTAGCCCCTTCATGGATAGCTCTTTATACGAATGGACGTATTCTCTTGTCTTAGTCCATCTAAAATATCATTTAGGCTGATTAAAATTTTGTCATTAGCGATTACTGATTAGCGCGATGGCGCTCTTTGCGGGAGGCTCTTTCCCAACAGTGGACTGAGATACGCTAGTGGTGAAGATGATTATTTTGTTATTTATTTATTTTATATTTTTACCTATAGCTAGGTTACAAAAGGCGGACTTAATGCCTAAAGGCATTCTGTACCAGGCAACCCGTGGTAATGACGATTAAAAGTAATTTACGCGACCTCATCGTTATTATCATCATATCATTCGAGTTTACCGTTTTAACGCTGGATACATGTAGGCCTCCATGGCGTACTAAGAAATTCTCCGTAGATCTCATTCAGTCGCTACCGCCTATCTTTCCGGGTTCATCAATTAAGTCGCACTCTCGAAAAACCAAATTCGACATCATGTAAAGTCTGTATATTTATCTCTAAATAAAATTATGAAAACGAACAGCAGTTCTGCAACTGACCCTCGTGCACGCACAAATAATAGTTCTCAAACTGTTCCCCGAAATTTAAATTCGTGTTTGAGCAACGCGCGTCGCCAAACTTTAAAACAACACTAGGAATAAATTTATTCCATTGGCGTTGACAGTAAAGTTAAAAAAAGCGTCTGGATATCGTCTATTTTTCAAACATGAAGGGTAGTTTCATGAACAACTTTATTTCGTTCACCCTGTTGTCTAACCATAAAAAAAAAGCTTAAATAGTGAGTGTTAGCTATCGGAACAAACAAATATGGTTTTATTAAATATATCAAACATGCTTCGTCATTTTTCATCGATAAACAATAAATCATAATATGTTTTGTTTTCATCCTAATAAAATAGCCAAAATTGCTTTTATTAAGAGTGTGAAACATATTTTTTATAATAGTGTATTTCCTGTAAATATTCTCATATGTATATTTGACATTTTTTCTTCAGCCACTAAACTTCATGTTTCGCATTTCTCGTACACGATGTAATAAGAGCTTTATACTTACGAGTACCGATGTATGAGTACAAAAGCTGTGAAAAGTCTAGACCAGTTTCGTTGGTTGTCCATGCGTTTAATATATAATTCAAGTTATGCAGCGAAAGGCTGTTGGGCTGTTTAAAACTATACATATTTTCATATGTAACATACCTACAGAAGCGCTGACGAAAAAAATGACTCGACTACTACCCCTTATTTAAATATAGTCAAACTATATGCATATACGAAACAGTAAAAACCTTATGGTACATGGAAATAACGATTCCATATTTGAAACAGTCATAAGAAAATTCGTGTATCTTCTTCACACGTAATATTTCACATGGCAATATCTTAATTTTCCCGAAAAAATACTTGTGCGCCAGAAACAAGCAAGTTTGGTGAAATATTTGCTGGCAAGTGAGCCCAGTTTTTCTCGCCGCAGCCAGTTTATCCTGACAAATGAGCGTTGCATTATTGTGGCCTGCCGCTCCCTTGAACGCCTTGACAAGAAGATGTATATCTCCACATTGTTTCTTGTTATTTGACATTATAGAATTCATATATTCATTATTTGTTTATTTATGTATTTATTGTTAACCTAAAGCTAGGTTACAAAGGGCGGACTTAATGCCTAACGACATTGTCTGCCCTTGCGTAATGCTGAATATATGTCATAGGCTCAACGATATCGCCTCGTTTTATGATGGTACGAGTAAAGGATGATGTAACAAGATTTCAATATTATACATAATTGTTATGTTTAATACGTACATTGTTCTTCGACAATTAATTTGTCATAACAGTTATTACATCATTCAGACCCTTTGTGATACTAAGACGTAGGTCTTAGCTCTTATCTCTCATATATAATACATCACATTCACGCGACCACAGTAATTATGCGTGAGACATCATTCATTATTATAACACGATTCCTTGGCTTCGAGCCAAAGAAATACAAATTAGTTTCACTTTGCTAACATTTGAAAATGTTCTATAAATTAATATGAACTTAAGCGAATAAGCCAGTTGACTGTCGTTTTTATTCTAATAGTTCAAGATAGCAAAAAGAACAACCGCTAAAGATTACGAACATTATTTACGTCACACGAATTATTGAAATGGATCGTTTGACCAACCGTATAATCTAGTATATCAAAGGTCATTGTTTACAATAAGCATCACGGCGTTCTATTACAAAATAATAATACACATCAATAACAGTACTCGAATACCGCTAACCTCATTTCAATGTTCCTTTTAGCAAATTAAATTACAAACATCGAATGGAATATCCCATTTCTTTGTTGCGCCCTATTGTTCGCGTTAAATCTTATACAGTTATTGTAATATTTACCAGCACTCAAAATAGTAATATAAGTCGAATAATACAACGATTTTTCTTTTATAAAAGTGAAATAAAATTTATTTATTAATAAAAATAAAACATATTCTGAGATATCACAAGTGGTTCTAGCCTATTCATTCTACTAATCCGACAGTAGTGGTTTCAAATCCTAGCGCAACTGTTTCTTTACAAAATTATGAGCGTTTTCAACGTTAAACGTCACTTGTAGTGTAATGGAAAATATCCTGAGGAAATCTTTACACCGTACTTTTCTCCCTATAATATTATCATGGGTGTGTGATGTCTGTCATTATGCACTCAGCCAATGTAGACCACTACTGCCTTTATCTTTCTCAAACCGAGAGGAGACGTGTAGGTACCCAGTAATGAAAAGACTGTAGTCTTAAGAACTATAATGATGATTATATGTTTTCAACTAAACTTATTAGCTTTTTTTCAAATAAACTACAAAATTTAGTACCATACTTACTAGTAGTTATTTACTTCTTGCGACGCAATTTTCACATGTACGGTTAAGCTTTCGTCTCGCTTATCGTTTGTGTTCAAACAGGTCCCTTAACACCTACTGCATACATACTTAGCATAATACAGTGCATTTAAGTTAAATTTTATGCGAAATGGAAAAGCTCTGTTACGCCTTCAGGGAGTTACTTACATCCATCACGAGGAGTTATGTGTGGGAATAAACTCCGCGGAGGTTTTCAAACGGCTACCAGATACGTCCTATCTTCGTTTTAAGCGCGGCTTAAACAAGAATTTATTTCGTTTTCCCGCTTTAATATTGAGTCGCTGGTAAAGTAACCAGTTTATGATAAATGTTGTTTCCACTGGAAAGTTAAGTATGATTCACATTTTTAAAGGTTGAAGCAGATAGCCTAGTGTATACTAGACGAGACCTGAAGTAGATCCGTTCGGGAGCGGCAGCTACGATTTGGCAAACCAAATTTGACACCCTCCAGCTAGACGGAGTAACAATATTTTTTAATTTCAAGTAATTCAGTATTAAATTGCATAATATTACTGATGAATTTTATTTGATTGTTGGTTTTCAAGTAATTCAGTATTAAATTGCATAAGATTACAGGTGAATTTTCTTTTAATGTCATAAAATTTTAAATCACCTATGCTTTAATTATAGCAATGTTTTTAACTTTTTGACTAGTATCGTTTATTACTTGATTATTCGCTTTGAAATCTAACGGAAATTCAAATATATAATACTTAAACTATTCGGAACAGAGTACTGTAATACAGACTTTGCTGCTTAGCGGTAGAGCTGTGATACAGTAAATTCTAAACTTGGACAGGAAGTTTTACGACACTTAGGAACTCTGCAGTGTCTCTCCCTCTGGATTTGGGCCCGGTGTATGTATGTTAATAGGCTCATTCCCCATTCCATAAAACGTAGAACATAACAGGTCATACGTACTACTACAAAAGGTACTACACTCCTCTGACCACCCCTTCAGTGAAATATAGGCGTAATGTTATATATCTACACTTTCACCTTCGCTGTCGATAGGACTAGATCCTATACGTTAAACAAGATTAGTTGAAAAAGTGGATTCGCGATAAAATTGGCAATGTAAAACGTAAGCACCTATTTCCTATAAACGGCAAATGAACAGTGTAAAGGCTCAATGGCCAGTGAAATAGCGGCGGCCAGTGTAATCGATCAATCAGACCGCGGTCGCCACTCCCACACGTACATTTAGTATTTCTGCCGCCAGCGCCGCAGTAACGAACTATAGCAACTTCTTATCTCACGTAACGATTCCTAATATAGGTACATCTATTCGTAGCTTGACGGTCGTTAGAAACGGAGCTATAATATATGTTCTTCTTCGTCCAGTCGATGGCTGATCGTGGGTGACAACGTTGGACAGTGATTTAAACCACTAACTGAAGGTATGTTGGTTTTTCTTTATTTTTCCGTTTACAAAAGCATTTCAATTTAGAAATACCTACTTATGAAATACTACCTTGTCTACCGCTGGTTATTGCATTCGGATTTATTTACATTTATATCTAATACGTATTTGTATATAAGTATATAAAAATATGTAACATCACGCCTATATAACCTAAGAGGTAGGCAAAGGAACGTAGAACACTCCTACATTTCACCAGTTACGTTTACGTCCCACTATGGAATAGATGGTGAGCCTATTGCCGTACACCGGACACATATCCAGACTCCGAGCCTCTACTAGAAAATCTAAATTAAAAAATTTAAAAAACATAAAAAAAAATACAAAAAGGTTTAAAACAGATATCGTAACGTAAGAGTCGGGTATAAAACCAGACCTCTGACTCTTTAGTTGCATTTACAGATGAGGTTGCCTAGGCAGTAATGTGTGATTGACATAGTCTCGCAGACTTATAGAAAATACTAGTATTGTGGCATTTCACGAAATAAATAATAATAAATATATCACATATTTCGCATATATTATTTAGCATCCTAATAGTTATGAACTAAAATATTTTTAACAAGTAAGCTAACAGTTTATTATTTTTTTAGACGCATCAGTTTTTATTCTACAACGAATTTGAATGTTAACCGGTTAATACAAAAATTCATAATCATAAGAGTATATATTTTCAACTTCAACGTGTTCCAGAGAGATCATCTTACTTAGAAATAAGATAAAAGCGTTATGCAGACAATTATGTTTGAAATAAAATACAGTACACAAATATCTATTTATCTTTTTGCTCAGTATAAGCAAGTGCTTGGCCAAAAATTTATTTACTTTGTACATCGCACGATTATACTCGTAATTATGACCGGGCACGTTCTCTGTTAATATGTTGATCGATCTAGTAACCCACGGCGATTTGATTTGACGCAGTGGTCATGATTAATTCGTTTACAGATTAGGTCGACAACCGTCAATGTTTCGCTTTAGAATTAGGGCCGGATGTGAATGGGAGGCACTTTAAAGCGTTCGATGCGGGATAAATGAATTTTGGAGATTCAGTTTATTAGAGCGGTTTGGTTCACACACAACGCGCAGGAATTTAATATATTACATGCAATTGGGTTCCGGAAAATGTAAATTTAAAGCTTAAAAAAATTTATGATAGGTTCTATGCAATTCAGTGGTTTTGTTTGTCTTCAAAGCGTCGCCCTCAGAGGTATAGCTAATTAATGACACTCTTTGACCTCTCAGTATGAACCGGCTTAACTTATGTTTGTTTTTTCTTGATGGCCCGATTCGTTTCAGACCTGAAATACATTTTCATTTCCATGAAATACAGTGTACCGCTCATCCGTCATGGCCAAAACGTGTGCCAAAATCTAGTGGGTTGGTGACATTGGTATAGTGAAATATGCAGTTCCGGTTCTATATTCATAATTCCAGTCCTGCCATCCATCTTGAATCTAGGAACTTTGCAATTGCAGGCGCTTAAAAATGGAGCCTTTGATTTCCAGCTGCTCGAAAGATGGATTATGTTGTGGCCCCGAGATACCTTACCTACAAGTGTGAGTATTGACTAGGGCTGCCACTTCCGGAATGAGGTTGAAAAGCAAAGGGCAGGACAATCACTGTTCGCATCCTCAAGAGAATACCAATGCCTATACTAAAACGCGGTTTTTAAAAGATTTCCTCCCGTTACCAAAAATATATTAAAAACTTGAAATTCTTGTTGTTGCGCTGAATTATTTTGTAGATTTTAAGCTGAAATAATATTCTGTAGGGGATTTTCCAAAATCAACGCAGTCTTATTACTTATTTCTAACAAAAGTTTTTCATTATTTAACGACGTGAATGCCGGTTTTAGAATTTAAAAATAAGATGGTTTATGAATGACCATTGTTGGAGGTTAAAACAGCTGTTATATAACGTACTTACTAAACCATATTTACTGCAAGGATTATTTCAAATAGGCTACCGATCAGATAAAGTTCTAAAGACCAATAACGCTAGTACTTTCAACGTTCCGGTTTCTAATACGTTCCGCTCGCAATACATATCTACTCGTATGTTCAATTTCGATACATAAGGCCTTGAAGACATTAACCTGGTGTATTTACTCAACTCTCCACCCCAACCCTGAATAATAGTCATTGTTTAATAACAGAAGATTGAGTAAGGAACGTTTCAAACTAAGATGTATCAAATGTATGCATCTTACCGGCCTACTTTAAGCTTCCGCTACTGATAACATAATCCTTTTACTTTGAGATGCATTGGAGCAGACGGATTCCAATTGAATCAATAAGATGCTATTACCCTCTTGACGCGCATATCCTTTTAGTTTATTAAATTGGATGAGTTTATTGATCTTTTTCTAGCTCGATATATTGTCAAGTGATGAGTTCTTTGGGTCTAGAATACGGCCAAACAAATCAGCAGATAGGTCATTGAATGCGGGGTATTCACTTTTTAATTTATTAATTATTCATTATTTACTTATCTTCATTGGGAGTGTTCTACATTCGTCTGCCCAGCTCTTTGGGGATTGCAGACGTGGTGTTACGTTACGTTACTTATATTAATTTACTCTGAAATTGATTATATACACTATACTAATTGTCAGTAGTAACACCACTGAATTCAATAGTGCATTAAAAAGCTGTAAAAGAGTGCAAAGTTTGAATGTTGTTTTTTTTATTATTATCAGCACTAGTTCTTTTTATTATCAATATTTTTAAATTCAAAATTGTAGACTCTCAGAAAAAAGATGTGAGGTCATTAATTTCTATTGTTTCCTTGATGTGCCATTTCTTGGTACTGATTATTCTGTGCTATGAATCGAATGTTTAACAAATTTCAAATGACAAAGCGAAGAATGAAAAAAAGTCAGCCTCTTATTTGTTCTATCTATATAAGGCTACAATGTAAGATAGAATGCAGATAAAACAGATTGAAAAAAAAACTCAATTTAATAAGCAATAAATTTAACGAGTCTGAGGTAACCTGGTGTCTTTGATTGCTCACGCTCTACCAGTACCAATTACTTCTCTATTGGTTTTTTATTTGTCTTTCATGTCGACTGCAAATTGCACTTCTCATCTCTCGATGGTGGTCCCTCTCACTATCATTAAAGCTCCCTCGGGACGTGGGGTGCATACATACAGCGCTTTCTACGTTTAAATTTCACCAGATTCCACCAGAATTTCATTTCCGGGAACATAATTTGTGGTCACCCATTGATGGCCCAAACTGCATTCGATGATTAATTGCCGACCACAAATTTATTTAGACCACAGTATTAAATTATCGGGCACTTGTTGTGAATATTTTAACGAGCTCATCTATAAAAGCACGCGATTGCCTATACGAGCGCTTATCGATATTAAGTCGGGTACACAAAAAAGTCAATACCCAAAATAATTTCCACAAGCTAAACATTCTAAACTCTGAAATTAATTGCGTGGACGTATCCAATAATTTCATTCGAGTAACGGAAATATCAGATGAAATTAATATTTAGATGTTTACATCCAACTTCGTAGTTGGAAACTTCTTGCCCAATCCACCGGCCCAAGGCGAGTGCGTATTCACTTTAACGATCGCTCCGTATCGATTTTCATTCTCTTTTACGGAAACATGGTATTGCTATCTGAAAATAATTTAATGTAGCTATGTAAAAGCTCCGTAAAACGTGGTCGTACAATTTCATTATTACAGCTCTCAATTCAGAATAGATAAAGAGTTGCGGGGCAGGCCTTATGACCACGAGCCTCGAGGATACCGCCTTTCACAGCTGGCGGGCTGCCAACAATCTAGCGTGTGCGCGCTGCTCACAAATCGACCTCCCGTGCCTTCCAACGAACTGATCGCTACAAATTTAACCTTAACACGTTTTCAGCAAAGCCCAAACTTAAGAACAATCCCACCGTAACAGAAAACATTTTGAATTCAAATATGTCGCTGACGCCATTGTGTTTGTAATATTCTATATCATGAAAGTTGAATGCCTTTTGCATAAACGAAATAAGCCCACAACTTCATATTTTGGTGAATATCGCTTTTATAACGGCTATGGAGATGTGGCGTACGTACCGATTCAGCTGTTTCAACATAATGGTTCCCGAGTACGAAAATATTTACATGGAGCGAAACACATAACTGAACCGCTGAGTCGGTATTTATTTTACACATCTATGATTACCGCTCGATGTCGTCAGTACTTAGTTTGTGTTACACTAACTCCTAGATTTTCTGCTGATTAAATTCCACGAAGCGAACATTCGCGCGCTACAATCAGAACATTCTGGAAAATAGAGACGACAACCCGAAACTGACATCTCGGAATGTTCCATATTAATTAAGCTAATTGGTAATTTTAGCACTTGGATAGTTTTACTTGGAAAATATCAAAATGCGATAAAACTTTAAATATCCGCCATAAAATTTGTAACATACATACATTCCATTCTCTATAAGGAGTTTATTGACACGTTGACACGTTACGTTTATAAATGTGAAAATTATACAAGCATTCAATTTTTAGTTGAAGCAATTAATTAATTATGCAAAGTATAAGTAGTTTAAAAACTTGAAAAATATTAAAATACGTCTAGTTTTTGTCATAAGTATGACATTAGATGAAATTATTCAAAGAATACAAATATTACAGTTAGTAATATTGTTAGCGGGTGACAAGTAAACACATTCGACGTTGTCCAAATCATGGCGGCAAAAAACGAAGATTTTCTAAAGTAAAAAGCATTTCCTGTGTTCTAATTACACTTCCTGACAAAGGTTCTTTTTACAAAGAAGTCTTTATTTACGCTGCCCCTCACTAAATTTCTACGAACGATAACGTTTGACTTCGAACTTTGTTAAATTCCTGTTTTCTAGAACAGCACACATGTAGGATTTAGGAAAAGAGTTTCATACCTTAACAATGAAATCGGGCTGACATATTTTTGGTGACATGTTTTTGCTTCTTTGAATATACCTATTGTTGTACGAATACTAATTTATGAAATAACTAAGAGATACGTGTTAATAATCATGTGTGGTTTCTTTTGCACTATAGTGTCGTTTAGCGCAAAATGTTAAAAAGAAAACCTACTCGTAGTTCAGATTTCATTAAACTAAGAACGAAAATATACTGTATGTTCAATTATAGCAAAACATAACGTAACGCTTGTATCTCTTCTATGGGGTAAGCAGAGGAGTGTAGTAAACTGCCACATTTCACCAGTTACGTTTATGACCAAAACTGGCCTTAATTTTTCTCTATCTGAGGGAAAAATGTACAACAGTGGAACAATAGAAGGTTTGTACGATGATAATAATGATGATAATGATGACGTAACCGGTGAAACGTGGGAGTGTTCTGCATTCCTCTGCTTACCTCTTCGGGGATTACAGGCGTGAAGTTACTTTTTTTTACGTTAATGATGACGATATACCATTAGCCAATGAATAAACAAACAATAATTATCAAAATTAAATTAATCCTAAAAACATTAGCAGAACTACAATTAAATACTTCATAGCAATTAGTAACAGGATGTTATTTCGTAAATTAATTAATTGCATGGCTTTATCTGACGAATTCGTTCATGGCTTCGAGTTTAATGTATGTACTGATTACAGGGACTGTTAGCCCTGAAGAAAACATTGTGGGGTTATTACCTCTAGGCTGATAACCATCTATCAATTTGTCGAATTTACAATACCTAATGGCGATAGGATTGTGGGTATAAATATATGCTGATTCCAATCAACGTTCGGCACCCATTGAATTTCATTCCCGTTTTGTGGAAGATAGTATGGAGGTACGAAATTCCGTGTACATTCACAAATGCGACAGTTTCGCAGGAAATAGAGCCCGCAGTGAAGACAGCAGTGATCTAGCAGGTTGAAGTAATAACCACAAAAATATAAACAAATCTCAACTTTATGCTTAACACCATACGGTTCCTACCCTATACCGAACGCATATCCAGATGTGCCGATAGCACAAGGTGAGTTTAGTTGATACGAAAAGGTTTAATGGAAACAATGTAACAAAGAAATTTGAGCATTATGATGCATGTATAAGGTTGGTTTTTCTTTGAACAGTTTTTGTGTGTTCGAAAGGTGACCCCAACGTCAGACACCTTTACCCTTGGCATTTCGCCAGTATACTTGTATGGAGACGGACGTGTCTGCAGACTCCACTCGTATAATTTTACGGTTTTTAGATAAATTTCGATATTTAAAATTTCAAAGCTCACCACATGCTGATAATGTATTAAAGCAATATTTTCCTGTGTTATGTTCAAAACAGATAATTTATTAATCAATAATGAATTACGTAGGTTGGTCCATGTGCATTACACAGATATACTTATTGGTATATTGTCAAGCCAGGCCCCTTATAGGCTAGTTAGAAAACGTAAATAAATAATTGTCTTATCTTATAAATAATGATGCTAGATAAGATAATCAATTATCAATCAATCATGCAATCTGTCTGATTGCATGAAATAATTAAAGGAAAAATAAAATTCGTAATCTCCTCAAAATGATAAAATGTGATAAGTCGTACAATAATTAAATTACGAATTATTAACAGTAATTTAAAGATACGTCATCATTTGAAACCCCGCGTAGGTAACTCTTAAGGTTTCTTTAATTCGAGTTTAATTAAATTTCACCCCTCGATTTCTTATTTTGAGCCTTGATCGAGGGTGTATCTAAGTCTTTTGTTAAGAAAGTTAAGAAGAAGAAAGATATGTATATGAGGCTTCGTTTATTCATTGACTTATCTATTTACTCAAGAGTCTATCAGCCTTTTTTTATTTACGTCTATTAGCTGACTAAATCGAAATTTAACTACAAATTAGTTTAACACTAACTTTGGTTACATATTAAAATACGTTGTATTAGATTTAATAAAAAAAACGATGTATTAAAACGAGGTAAAACTTATTACACCTTCTCAATCACTCGGCGTCGTCTGGTCGAAATGCCGTTAGGATACTAAGAACACTCTTGTACACCAAAGTATTATATGTTACATAAGAATAAATAAACAACACTTATACATAAAAAATCAGCCACCTTAAGGCTTAATTCATAAATCAACACTACAGTTGAATTAAAAAGCTAGCGATACCAGATTCAGCATTGCTGGTCCTCAACCTGCATGCCCAGCGTAGGGATTGTGGGCATAACCCCTAAGGAGAGGCCTTTCTCCAGCAGTGAACTGCAATAGGGTGATGATAATAATAATCATAATGTTACTCTAGCGCTCAAAACTACGTCTACTCACGAGAAATACCTAATATACATTTAGTAAAATCTTTACAGACGAGAAAGAAATCTATAATTTTATTAGAATTCATAGTATGACGGGCGCTGGTTTTATATTCGCTGAGTGTGTTATTTGAGCAAACACAACGTTTCCACAGTTGCATCTGTTCAAAAGATAGTTTTCTAAAGAAAAATAACACTGTAGAATTTATAGGAATTCATTTTACCAGCAACAAAATTGTAAAGTGAGATATTGTTACATATTCTCACTGTATTAAACTTATATTTATATTTCACACTAGCGGTCGCCCGCGGCTCCGCCTGCGTGGATCATTCAAAGACCAAATATTATCGACATAAATTGTACTTAGTGATGAAATAATTTATTTTG
>DWFO01001474.1:0-15778 GCA_018246595.1 Mimoniades nurscia nurscia | reverse complement strand
TATATAAAAATAAGTCGGGTTTTCCTTCCTGACGCTATAACTCCAGAACGCACAAACCGATTTCCACGGTTTTGCATGCGTTGGAAAGGTCTCGGGCTCCGTGAGGTTTATAGCAAAGAAAATTCAGGAAACATTTCAAGAGAAAAGTAGGAAAACAGGAAAAATCATTTTTCACTCTTCTCTTTCTCTTTAGTGAGAATTACATAGTTTATCTCAGATAATGTAGGTTTAGTAAGGACTCAATTGAGGGAGACGGAGGGAGATGGAGAGGGGGAGAGGGAGAGGGAGGGAGAGAGGGAGAGGAAGGGAGAGAGTATAAAAATGTAAATCGTTTTCAGTAGATGGTAATCTATTTTTATGTCTATCGATGTGTCTTTTCCATGTATGTACCTGTCAGTCGACTCTCATGTCTTAAGTAACTTTGACTGGGATAGGTTTAGAAAAATAAAACAAAACTTGAATAAGCGGTACGGAGTTCGCCGGGTCAGCTAGTAATTACATATATTAATTTCACATGTTGAAACAGGGATATATTTACAGAAGCAAAGAACCTAAATACGTAATACCCATTTCAATAAATCTACCAAGGGACTACATGGGACAAAATTATTTGTCTGCTAAAGTAAACTTCAAAGAGACATCTTGGATTACAGTCAAATGGTTATATCTTATAGCCGTATTTTACTTTTTATATGACTGTATTCATTTGCCGTATGTAAGCCTCCACGCCTCTACACATTTTGCTCGCAGCCTCCGACATTTGCCCTTTCAAAGTATTTCTATATCTGTTTCCAGTCCCCGTGGGAACTGTTTTCATCAAAGGAATGGGGGTCTCGGATTAATGCCATGTGACATTCATAAATTTTAAACACATAGTGATATAAATACAAGAAAATTATAAAAATAAATCTATTTTACTCCGAAATATCCGAAATATCTGTCCAATAATTTTAATTAAGGTTGTATTGTCTTGGAAGATCCAGATAAAATGTACTGTGATTTGATATTTTTGTGTCTGTAACTTTTTATTATCGAGAGAGAAGTACGCCATAAAACCGGTATGTGTAAGGCTGAATATCCTACATACTATTAATATTCGTAAAGGATCGCTTGAAACGGCCCAACGCGAAATGCACAGTACAAATGGATCTGATGTAAATGTCCTGAGTGATAAATGACATGAACATATTACTGAAAGAGGGAAACCATATTATTCCTCCCCCAAATAACAGAGGTTGTCACGGAATCATTAAGTGAAAGATTATAATATAACCATGAGCTCGAAACTGGAAAGAATTAAGCTTTATATATATAAAGAAAAATACTTTTGAAGTAAGCCTTCAAGTATCAAAATTTTAACGTAGATACTCTTTTCTCAAGTGTACCGATTTATCTTCATCACGAGAATTATACATACATTTCTCTGGAAAAGTTAAATACTATTTCAATCTAAGTATATACATACATATATTTGAATGCATTTACAAGTAGGTACGCTTTTATATTCCAGATCGTTTTGAATTGCAACCTAAGGCGGACGTTAATAGGCGTCCTAGACCACGCTAGGAATTTATGTAAAATGCGAGCAACTTTTTGTAACACTATAAATAATACAAAGAGAAACGTAAAAAAACAACCTTTTAATTAAGAAACTGCCACTAATGTCACAGTTCACGAGGTAATAACGAGAAGTTATGCATTGCGCGTGGTGCCAAACGAGGGAAAATCGATATCAGACGGTTCCCTTTTGGGAATTGTGGATGTGAAAATTTTAAACAAACGTGAAAAATGAAATCGTGTGTAGCACACAAGTTATGGCATTCATGAATAACAGTTACTTTATAGCCATTACTTAAGAGAATTACTAATACCCTTACGAGATACAACTAAAGAAAGACACGAGTTCTGTCACAGCTAAAGGAAATGTGCAATCATTCAAATCATTAAAGGAGAATTCCGGGTTGAAATCATGTTGCTGCAAGGAAATCTCACTTTTTATTTTCAATTGGCTGTATATACTCTACTGCAGGTGTCCAGAATGTGGGATGTCAATTCAAACATGTCAACTATTGCTATTTGAATGTACCTATACCAGAAGCAGACAGCGCAAAAATAAATCATATCACTTCAGTTGACATCGCAGATGCTCGGATCGAAACGTCGTTGTGGGTAATGCGAACATCTGGTTAGGCCTCATCTCGAATTAATACAATACCAGACATGGTAATCGCAAATTGTTAAATGCACTTCCAAACAATATGCCATATTTTGCATTGAGTAATAAAAAACATATATGTTAAAAAATGCAAACAAATATAAATGTGGAGTCCAGTTTATATTTCTTCTTAAATCTGAAACTCTTATAGACTGTACAGTAAATATTTTCAGTTTGTTTGATAACAGATATCCCATATACTCGTAACTACTAAATCCCCACTGCAACAGAGCGAAGAACTAAATTATCCATTCTCCTACTCTCCCGTACTTAGAAGTGTGTAATTTGGTACTAGATAACCCCGCATGTAGGCGTTTTCGAAAGATACTTATACATTTTTATTATTATTAACTTATGTCATTGTAAAAGTTACATTTGCTGTTTCCCGAGTATACCCAATAAATCTAATAATACGGCTTGTTTGACTATTGTTTCCAAAATGTATCGTTATTGCGAATTATTTCCTTTTAAATGTACAAAGTAAATTGCGTCACAATTTGGTACAGCTGGCATTAGTTAGAAACTACGCCATGTTTTAAACTCGGATTACCAATGTACATGTGAATGTGTAATATATGCAAAAATAGTTACTATCTGAAAGCAATTAAGAATACAATAGCGTGTAGGATTCTGATAACAGTTTGGATGAGTAATATAACCCGCAAATACGTAGAATTGTTTCTGCCATGCATATTATGGATTATTCACCCCGCCTAGTAATTGCAGAGATCGTGGGCGATGAACTTTATCGTATGGATTTTGGACCGGCATTTTTGGGTACAGGCCAAAAGGCCTCTGCCGACCCACTAAAACAATGTGTTGAACGGAAAGTCTTAAAGCGATGACAGAATCTTGTTTGATTATATGTATAAGGACCTATTCAGTTTATGATACCCACATGTCTTCAAGATATTATGAAAAAGAATTTACATAATGTTTTTCATATATCAAAGCGAAAATCAAATCGGAAAGTTTCATGTAAAGGATAAATTCATTTTACCTATAAGAAAGTGGTCATCAAATGTATATAAATAAAGGATTATAAGACATTTATCCATTACATCCGCAGAAACATTAAGCTTGAGACACCCACAGCTACAGTTCCCCAGCTGTCGTTCGCGGTAACTTCGGCTTAAACAATAAAAGCTGCAAGGTATCGGCGCCGAGTTTAATGACCTCACGGAGAACTGGACTGCGGATCCCCATAAGTAATAAAAGTGTTCCTACTGAATTCGCTACTAGGCCGGTTTTATGACTGCAGTACTGTATGGTATATCGATCACTTAGCTTTCTTTAACTATTGGCGTCTAGTATTGAAACTTTCACAGCATAGTTCCATCTCAGTCGCACTCTTGGATTTTGGTATCTAACTGTAACTACCGGAATCAAGTAGTTAAGAGTCCCCTGAAGAGGATAACGGTTATGATCATTTGCAACTAGCGGTCACCCGCGCCCATACAAGAGTCGACTGTTCCTGGCGTTGCTAACTTTACTGGCCATTCTGAATCTTCAACCGCAACAAAACTGCCACCCTAATACTACAATGTGACACTATTTAGAACTTACAGAGAAATATTGCATTAATAAAGATAGTTCGCTCATATTGCCATTCAGTATGTACATATTCAAGAATCATATCTCGTCCTGTATTATACTGTTTTAGTCAATACGGGCAGGTGTGCCAGGTGTGTCAGGTGAATAATATTAGTTTTATATTTACGTACTCGTATTTATCAATTTCCAACAAGTTTTATTTTATACTGTACAGAAACATACATATAGACAAATTGTATATAATGAACGTTATTATTTTTTATACATAATAAAATTAATAAATTAATTTATAAATGCTTAACACGCCAGAAGCCTCAAACACGACACTACTAATACATAAATATTATGATGCCCGAACTTAATCGTATCGCTGTTGGACGGGGGTGCTTCCTCTATGAATGTGATGGTTAAAAACCATTTTAAGGCCATAAATTACCACATTGGTCACGTAAAAAAAAAGAGTTTGTAATTTGCATCCGGTTCAGCTACAAGAGTAAATTAAATAGTGCTAGTAGTTCAGCTAAGTATATCATCATCTTATCTAGGCCATCTTTGAGCTTTCTCATAAATAGTTAAATTCAATCAATGCACGCTCTTTAACAGGATACAGCGGAAACGCATTTTCTTCGTCTCAAATCCTCGATCCTTCTGTATACGTACTTCAGATCATGTTCACATTATTATGTTAGGTTAGAATCCGGTGTCTTTTGCTAATGACATTGCTAATACATTCAGTAATGGAACACTTAGTAACATTTGGATTTTACATGCGCAATCCATTTCACGTGAGCTCCGCCTCGTTAGTTATTACCGACCATTCAGACTTTATATCACTAGGTGTTCCATCGTAAGATACGGGCGCTTTTTTTTATGTATACGCACAGAAATTTTCTTTTATTACATTATCAAAATTCATTGTTAGTATAAACTGTCTAGTCTTTTCGTTAATTCAAAGAATAACTTACTACATTATGGCCATGGACATTTAAGCAAGTCATCTACACGCCTTCATCGCCATTGGAAGTGATTTGACCCGCTGTAGAAATAAACCAACTAATATTTGGAATTTTGCACTTAAATTTCAGGTTGACGGTAGTAGGTTACTATGGAATGTAGACAACTCATGCGTGGTCACCCATGCTTTGTTACTCTTGAATACGTCCCTAGACTTAGGTAAAAAATATTCTATTATATTTCTCGGGCGTCAAACTATGTTTGTACAAAATTTCATCCAAATCGATTCTGTGGTTTAGGCAAGAAGAAAAGACTTCAAGACAGACAGACAGACAGAGTTTCTTTCGCATTTATAATATTAGTAAGGATTTTTTGAAACCATTACTGTATACGTACGTTGGGTTAGTATACGCATAAAATGGAAAATACCAATACTGTGGTAGAAATATTAGTTTATTCAAGAACCATTTCGCAGTATTGTGCCGTGCTTGGTTTGTTCAACCGTTGTGGGTGTGATTGTGTGACGCATCTGGTTCCCTCGCCCTCATTCCTATTGTGTTATATCGAATACTGCTTTACACTACTTCTTTTTATTCCTCATTCCTATAGAAATATTCATCCCCAGTATTTTTTAATCCCCGTATATATTTGTCCTTTCATATAAATATACATATAACTACTGACTATCTCGTTGGTCTAGTAGTTGCAAGCGCGACTACTATGCAAGAGGTCATCATGGGTTCGATCGGATCATATTATAAAGTATTATTGTATTTAACTAAATTCCCCATGGAAAATAGATTTACGGCTGATATGGCGATCGACTTCCTATTCGATGGGACACATACAATACCTGGTAAAACGTTCTTTTTCTTTGCTTCGTAATTTGTTTTTTTATTATACACCTAGGTCGTCGAGAAGAAATGGCTACTTTAGCGATAAGGCCGCCCTTTTCACATTTTTTTTCCAATACATATTTTACTTTTTTCCTAATTTTTCCTATTGTGTTCAGCGTTCAATCTGCAATGAAGTATATTGTATTCTCTTCTATCGAAGGTCTCACGAAGGTTAATCGCCAACTCTCTTGATACGAAAGCCTCCATGCTGATCGGTTGTATTTACAAGACGTCAGATTCGATTCCCGATAGATAGAGATCATAATGTATATGTCGACTTTTTATTTCATTTTTAAAGAGAAAAACGAACAACATGATTAAGTACACGCGAATAGTTCCCAGGAACCTCTTTAGTGGCAAAAAGGGTGCAGCAAGGTCTATGGAATAGTAAAAGTCATCATCCAGCACATAGCACGTCAAGTGCGTTCATTTTCGTGAAATACCGTTAGCTCAAACATCAAACTGAAACTTAACTCAATGTGTAACTTGTCCAAAGACATTGTTATTATTCACGTTGTAATAACAATACAACAGTTATACCGCACTATCATCTATTTCCTTATAGAATATTACCATAAATATTAAAGTCGCCTCAGATGGCCGAGGTGTGATAAGAAATGATGGAGTACCACAGTATAGCGTACATGAAAGCACCAATGTGCACTAAAGCATAAAATGCGAAGACGTCGTTAACCAAGACGTATACGATTTGTATAGCACTGTTGCTTCAACAGCGCGCAAAAGTGTAATGTTATCAAATCAGATATTTTGTATCCCAATTTCGGAGTTTCTTTTTAGGTCACTATTTTCTCCGAATAAGACAATATGGTCTCTATATTCACTCAAAATCATGCAAGATTAATATAAGTCAAAGTTACACCAAAGCATTCCATAACAAAGTAGCATTACATAGCATTACAGCACAACGGGTTGTAGCGCTGAAGAAGAACAATATAATTAGGTGCATATATATTTTAAAATGGAAAATCAGTCTCACCAGCTAAATGCTGAAAAATAATATCAAAGCCTTTTATTTATTGACGCATCAACAGCACTATATACGATATTACAATTAACTTATATCGTAGTGCAGATGGTTAGGGTATGCATGCCAAATACAGGTGCATTCAAATTTTTCAGGTACGACTGGTCAGACATTGAAAATACCTTTGACAAATCAATTCTTAAATGAATCCGATGAGAGCATAATATTGTGTAGCGAATTATATCAGTATTCCCGGGAACGTAGAACGTAGATAACGACTAGTTTTCTAATTAAATATGGCGGAAAATTATGGCTTGATAATAGAAGGTAAGTATAAATAATATTATAGTGATACAAGGTGAACTGCTACTGTCCGAATCAAAACAAGAAGCAGGATGAAGAAGCAGGAAAAAGAGGATGAAACTGTTAAGATCCAATTTCGTCTGTTAATATCCTCGAAAAAGTAGTATCAAATGATCCATCTGAAGTTTCCCGACATTTTTATGCCCCTCCAAAGAGCACACGAGATACAAGTAATGTTATTTCTAATCTTATATCGGCCTTGGGGGCGGAGACCGCTCTATTTCATTAACTTTGCCTCCGAGGACGTAAGCTGTAATCAAGTTACGGCGAAACTATAGAGGGACCAACATTAGACGCAAAAGTTCCTCGGCTCGCCCAAATGTTATTGCAGGACGAGCTGAATCAACTATACTGACATATACGCGGTAACTGAAAGGTAAATGTTCCACAACGATTATAATTCACACAATTTGCTCGAAATCTCGGCTTAGTAATACGTGAACTTATTGTTAAAAAACTTTAAATGCAAGATCTACTAATTCATCTTATACATAAATAAATTTTCAATTTTAACTGTAATATTAATAATCTTGTGACTTTTTGTATCTGGGTTGTGGTGATCGGCTCGACGGATTACCTATGTGTGTAAAATTGTAAATAAATACCGATGTATATAGGTGCACCCAGATACAAAATTAATGCTATCATTGTTCATCACAGTAATATTTATCTCGGGTCCAGATAAGATACATACAACCTGTTCCACAAGGATCAGGATCGCAAATCACTGGAACAAGGCGCTCGAATCTATCCAGATTATTCACAACTGCTATAAAGAATTAGCCGGAAGCGCAAATGAAGTAGCCATTCATTGTACTTTAGTGGTGCGAGGGTGAACAGTCTTCCGCGCATAACTAGCGACGTGCTCTCGAGGTTTCACTTTTAGACAAAGTGGGATTTACACGGGGATGAGTCAAGCCGTGTGCGTGCCCACATTGCTTATAGCACAAGGCCATCGGCCGCTTCCTTGCAAGCTGCAATTATAGCGAGAGCGTGTTCGAGACGCATCCGTGTGCTCTCGACGGACCGCACCGAACGGTACGCGGTACGCGTCGCAAGTTTGATGACCCGAGAGCATTGTCTCATAGATTAATCACGTACGTTTCCACAGTCGACTGCTGAACAATAGGCCTTGCAAACGGTATACAAAACGGTATGTCTGTTTTGATTGTAGAAGAATTTGCATGTTTCTCCATTACATAAATAAATATACGGTATAAATATATTAAGTACATAAAATACATATATGATAAACATAAATACATATGTCACGTATGTATATATCCCATTGTGCTGTGGAATTCTTTCGCCTCTTCTAAATTCACGAAGTCGTCATGCATATAATTATTTAATTTGTATTTAAAACGTAGATTACTAAATTATTCGTTTCAGGATGAGTCTATGACGTCACTTGATTGACGTTAACTTGACGAACTGTAGAAGCTCATTCGCGTTAAATATTCCATTTTAAAATCTGTCATCGTTCGATTCGTGTAACAACACTATGTAGGTTTCAAACGACGCGTATTTGATGTAAGCATCGTACATTCAGGTGATACACGAGAGTACTCGGGCTGAGTGGAGCGTGGGCAATGCCGGCGTCGGCCCACACGTTTCGCCTTTTCTGGACGTCGTACACAACGGGCCAGCTTTCGTTGCAATCGCAAGGCACAACTGACGCTATAATGAAGCTGTTCAACCGAGAACTACCAACGAGTTGAGGTGTATGGCATGCAAAAAAATTAAAATACTTGTTACTTTTCAGTATTAAAATAATTGTCTTAATTTAGGTAATTTTTCTAGTTTGTTAACGTAAAAAGCTCTATGCTAATATATAATATGTACTTAAGCGATACTTCTGCACATGGTACTTGTACACCACCAAATGGATAGCCAACCAGGCTGTTGGGACGGATATCGTGGTTTCGATTCCCATAAGAGTCGAATATTAGTGATGAATACAGGTATCTGTTCTGTATCTCAATGTAAAATTTAAATATATATATTTATATGAGTACATATTTGTACGAGTATATATTTATATGAGTATATATTTATATTCATATATGTAAAGTATCAGCCGTTCGGATATCACAGCACAGGCTAGGCATAGTTTCGGATCAGACAGCAGTGTAGAGGCGTCCAAAGATATTGATATTAATAACAGTAATAATGAAATATACTCTACTTTAACTTGACGATACTCTAAAAAAAACATTCACATGGGACAAGGATGATTGATATGACGGTGATCCTTCATCGCTTACTATTGACACCGCTTTAGTCAAAGTGCTTGTACTTGCTTTGCATACACAACTTGCAATCAATGAACAATGCAACATCATCCTTAAGCGCAAGCAATTAAGACTAAAACCGCGTAATCTAACCAATCCATTTCACTCGCAATAGAAAAAAGGCGATGAAAGCAGTGTGGGTGGACACCGATCAGTTATTTTGATTGTATTCGATATGTCATGAATGGAGCTTCAAAACTTTTACACATGGACATAATTAATATAAAACGAAAATTTACAGTTCTGTTATTTCGTGTGTCAACCCGCCGATAATCCCGGTTACCGATAACAGTACATTTGAGTCACCAGAATACAAGTCACTAGTTCTCATTACTCAAATAATATCCAATATCATTTATTGGTGATAGCAATGACTCACTCTATGTGAAGCATAAAGTAGAGGAAAAGAAATGGGCAATGTCAATAAAAACAAATCGATTAAAAAAACGGTCGATTCATATTAAAACTCAAGAATCTGTTTCGTTAGGAACGATTATGAGAGTATCAAGCGGTTGTTTTTTAATGTTTTAACAGATTATTACTGGAACAAGTTTCCCGCGGCTGTACAAATCGAGTTTTCTATGACGGCCCAGTTTCTCATTCATTCAGCTCGTTTATTCAATCACAAGTCTGAAAGCGCAGCAAAAAGTTTATCCATAGCAACGGCAGCTACAAGGAAATGTTGAAAGGAAGAACTGGAGGAGACAAGGTAACTAGTTATCAAAGTTAGCCATTAATCTGAACGAACTTAAAAGTTAAACGAAAGCTCTAGTGAAATATATGAACAGCACAATTCTGATCTCGTGAAGATTAATCATGTTATATTAATGACTCTAATCCAGCAAAGATTACTAGTTCAATTCTGATAAGCAATTATTATTTTTGCATACACATTTCAACAATGTAGAAACAGAATATTCTAGCATAATTTCCAGTCATTTATTTACCCTTTTGTATGACGTCACAGGTATGGTTCTACAAAAGGGAGATATTCATTGAATCGCTCAATTTAAGCTCGTTCGCAGTAATAATGACTTTGCATAGGCTTCAAATGGACAATGGACCGTGTTTGCTTTGCGAGCTGCGGGGACGAGTCGGTTTACCTTCAATTGTCATGGTAATGACCGTCTCCCATAGTACGGGGTGGGGTCGGATCCACAGCGCGACGCTCGTTTGGAAACAAATGAATATCTTTTTTGTGTGTAACCCCACCGTTTGCGTTCCCATTATGATATCAAAACACCGTATCGATACATGACTTCATTATCTGTGTACCTGTACGTTTTACAACATAACATACAAAACATCACGTCTATTCCCTGCGGGGATAATAAGAGTGTAGCACACCCACTTCTCACCAGCTATTTTATGAGTCACATGTAACAGAGTATTGCCTATTAGACTATTGCCTAGTCTAGACCTCACCGGACACAAATCCAGATTCCGGGCTACTATAGAACATACTCTATAGCTCTATCTCTATACTCTAGCTAGATGGAGTGACGATATACCTACGCAAAGTGGCTGGCAGCGGTTGGATGCAAAGAGCTCAGTGGCGTGCTATTGAAGAGGCCTATCTCCAGCAGTGGACGCGAATAGGCTGATGATGATGATGTAAATTTTCTAGTAGTTGCCCGGTGCATGGCAATAGGCTCAGCACCTATTCCATACGTAAACGTAACTGGTGTTACGTAGGAGTATGCTCCTCTGCCTACCTCTCCAGGGAATACAATCGTGACTTTACGTTCTGAACAGTCCATTGTATACAAATTATCAATTTTTTCATTTTTTTTTCAGTTGATTTTAATGGTAATGATACAAAGTGGAAAAGTTACAAAAAGACACATAAGAATTATATGTACAATGTACAAACAATTTCTTATACATACAATACAATTTATTTTCCACTCCCGCGAGCGCGGGTCGGGCGCTCCGGGCACTCTGTGGCTATTTCATCAAATGAACAAAGTTGTGCCCGAAAACGTCCCCCATTACGCGTGCTAAGAAATTGCATTACCCTATTCGATTGTATTAGAATACTTGCAACCCTTAAACATTATCGTTCGCTATGTGAGACTTGTACAAATAAACATGTCGGCGGTATCTGTATGTCCTTCAATCTATAAATTAACACATTTTGCTCGCGTTGCAATTATTTCGATAACTGGCTTACAATGACAGCGCCTCACTGATGTGAACAAATATTTAAGATAATGCTTTGGAGGAGGCTATATTCAGCAGTGGACTAAGATAGGATGATGATGTTGGTGATTTATTAACAGTATTAGCAACACTAAGAACAATGTCAGTAATAATATTTAGTATTACCAGTTCTTAACAAATAAACAATATTATGAAAAACCAAGTAATCTTATGAAATTTGCAAACTCCCGACATTACTAATTCAACCCAAGAGCCGCCACTGCACCGAACGATTAATATATAAAACGGTCGCCATTCAGGCGTGACAAATGCAACTAGAAGCGAGGAAATTATCCATTGAGTTTGCGGATCATTAGGCAGGAGCGGTAGCTCGGTAGGAGCTAGGAGCTTCACTGTCACATTTCTATATTTGAAATTCACATTTCACATTTCGTTTTGTTCCTAATCGACGAATAGAATTTTCTATATTAATTGCTAGTGATAATAAAATGACTCAAATGTTTTCTTAGTTTACTGATATTATTTTTAAAAGTTCCACGTATTTATTCATAATTGTTTACGGCACAAAATGTGTCATTTAAAAACAGGCGTGCGAAAGAAAAAAGTCACAGGTAGGTAGTAACTAAAAACAGCAGCTAAAAATATGTGACTAAGTCTTGAAGGATCTTATCTATAATATTGGCATTGTCACGAGTCAATATTCATTTGAATAGTTGAAGTAAGGAACGAATTTTATTTGCTTAAGTGGTAAAAAAACATCGCTTATATCTAAGGTCAAATTTTATAAGTCAAAGTCATTAATAATACAGCCGATTCTCGACCAATGAGAACGAGAGTAAAGCGTACACAAAGCCGTTGTAACCGTCGTATTCCGAAAAAGGAAGAGCATTTAAACTTCAAATATAGAACGTCGCGAGGCGCGGAAGAGTTGCATGTGAGTCATCACAATCCGTGCCGTCCTTGTGGCCAACGGTCTTTCCCTGCGTTTAAACACAACTACGATGTTGAAAATACACATTGCCTACTTCATATTATTCGTATTGAATTCCGTATAATGAATTCGATACGAATACTAAGAATATGTTTATATAGAATCACTATATATAGCGACTACCTACATATAGAGAAGTGTTTATGTATATATAGTAAAAGACTTGCTATATAACTTATGTACCCTTTCCTGCTGTAGTATTGAACCGATGCGATCGAGGCTTAACGAAAGAAAGTGAATGCGTTAAATTAACATCTTAATTTTTAAGCAATGAATAATAACCATACACTATCAGGAAAGTTTTTATTGTAAATTTTTTAAAATTTTGACTACATAACGTTTTTGTGTTTAAAAGTAATTCCAATGGCTTTTATTAAACCCGAACCAACTGACTGATATCAATTGGATAATCGGTCGCCAACCTTCAAATCAAAATTATCTTATTTTTATCGTTTACACACGAATAATTTAAATAAGCTAATAATTTCATTAAGCCATTGATTCGCCCCAAGGATGAACGAGCGAGCGAGCGAGCGAGCGATAAACGAACTTTCTTACACCGGATCAATTGAAACTTGTTTAACGGTCGTCGTGGTGATGACGAATTGCCTATAATTTAATATCCGTTTTGACAAAACTTACATAGAAGTTTTCTTATACATGATGATGCATATAAAACCACAATACCGTGAACATCGACCAGGTCGGGAGCGGTTGTTAAGACTTCACGCAATTGCGTGGAGGAAAAGAATAATTGTGCCTTGTAGTGTGACATAAGGGGATGGAAGATACCTCAGTGTCATGTAACTGTGTGGTGGTTACATCTCTTTAATTTAAGCCCCTGAGTTTGCATCACGAGCGATTTGGAGCGTAAACCATCTCGCTACTTAACTTTAATATGATAGGTTTCACATGCATTGGTTCATTTTAATTTAAGTTTCCCCCTACCAAAGCATCCTTAGGAATTTCTGCCTTTTCAATTTGATGTACTCTTTTCTAATTGGTATACCGCATAATGTACTTGATCAGTGGAATGTTGAAGAAAAAGTCTAGAACGCTACGGAAATTATGAATGTACAGAGGAACGTTATTTTAAATGTTTTATGATGAAGTTTGACACAATATAAAGAAAATATCGTAAAATAATTCCATTTACCTACTTACACAGACAAATTATAAAATGGATGTACGTTATTGGAATGGACAATGAAATCATTGTTATAACTACACCATCAAGCCCTTAAGGGTAAGCAGAAAGCACCCAGTACTAAACATCTCTATCCTTACTGATATGACAAAATATAACATTTTATTTATTATAAACGTTGAACACGCTACATTTCAAATAATTCAATTTTTTCTTTTTTTTCTCCATCGATTCGCACTGGAAAACAACACTTAACAATCTTCCAGTGAAGTATGCCATCCTGAATTGCACGGCGGAATCCGTGGCACCCGATGATAAGAAGACCACAGGGAGCAAGAGAAGTTTTATTATTTATTTACTTTCATTTTGCAATAAATGTTCAGAACTACTCGTCATTACTTCTTTGTCAGATTTATTTTGCAAAATAACTAGTAAAATATGGCATAACTAGAAGTTAATGTTGCGGGTGCGAAGTTCGTTGTGAATGTCGTAGAAGCAAGTAAGGTTTGTAGGGATGAGATATTTGGCACTCGGGTAAGTCATTCGTAAATTTTTTACCGGGTAGACCGAGAAATAGTCAAAGAGTAGCTAGCTGCCGTGACAATAAAAATAGAAATATCCAGTAAAAAATTGACACTAGGGCTGAGTTAAAAAAATATTTCTAGATACCTAAGTAGAAACGAAAGGCATTCTTTGTGTTACATTGAATCAAAGACAACAATAGGGTTTGAACAAAACAAGCTACACCTAGTATCTGAATTCCTCGGAAACTGTATTCGTTACATTGGTTAGTATTATATACTCGCAGTACTACACACAAATCCATCAATCTAATAATGAGATTTACTTAGGAAGTAATAAAAATGATATACATTTGATCACACCAATATCCTTTTTTACTATCTACAAAATTAATTGAATACCTCCATAAAATAAAAAACAACAAATTGTATTATATCCAAATAAACTTTTGGATTTTGCCGAGAAGAAAAATTATTACAGATATTGTATATTGTAAAATGAAAGTATTAATATTGATCAGGAAAATTATATGTTTATTTAATAACGAATGAACGCTATACTTCTAAAAAGTACGTTATTTTTACAATAAATTCACAAAAATAAAATTTATTCGTGAAAACATATGCTTTTCCTCCTATTTCACAGATACATTTCGTTCTTTATAATATAAGAAATAAATAATATCAGAAAACAATAATAAAGTACGTATGTACAATAAGAAAGTCCTTCAGTGTCTTTGAGAAAACAAAGGATTTACTCACATTTAGTTTCAACTTCCATGGCTTCGCGATTCGTTTGCACAAAGAACAGTTATGTTTTTCAATCAATTAATGTTCAGTTGAAAATATCTGCTCACGTCCGCCGAACAGCAACTACCATGCGTTTGTAATAAGATTTTTAAAAGCGGCGACTTTTTAAGTTTTCTCCCTGCACCGTTGTATCGGTTACGAATTGAATTTCAAACAAAATAAACAGGATATGATGAAGCACACGAATCGTTGAATTGAAATCAATGTTTCAGAAAAAACAAAGTTCTGTTACATTTGACATAATTCATCTACGAAGCTTGTGATTGGTGGAAATTGAATTTCCCGCTAATTTTGTTCAATAGAATCGATCCATGTCCATAATCAAGAATATTGCGTTCCGTTTATACAATATTACAAAAGTACGATGGAAATGAATAGATAAACAAAAATTTATAAAAATGCTGAAAAATTTACATAGGTTTAAATTGTCAACTGAAATACTTTTCAGAATATCATATAATGTCAAAAAAAGCAAATTTTCATTCTATGTATTTGTAGTTTCATTCTACACGGTTTTCAATGTAGATAATATAGATGCCAGTGCCATCTGTTATCAATATAGTAAATTACTTGGAGGCTACCATCAAATCGTCGTATATTTTAAAGTTGTGAGCAGAGTGCGTATCACAATATTATACGCATAGATAAGCATAGTATTATATTATTCATTACTTATTTACATAATAAATAATTTTAACTAATGATACATAAAATATAAATTGTAATATGTTACTCCTTGTTACAGAAATTATTAAAAAAAAGTAACATCACGCTTGTAATCCCCAAAGAGGTAGGCAGAGGAATGTAAAAGACTCCCACGTTTCACCAGTTACTTTTAAGTCCCACGATGGAATAGGTGGTGAGCCTATTGCCATATACCGGGCA
>DWFO01001473.1:0-15778 GCA_018246595.1 Mimoniades nurscia nurscia | reverse complement strand
GGCAAAGGAATGCAGAACAATTCCACGTTTCACCGGTTACGTTTTGCGTCCCACGATGGAATAGGTATATGGAATAACAGTAATAATAAAATAAAAATATTATTTCAAATATTAGTTGTAATTTCCAAAAATAAACAAATATAATTTGAACGTAGTTATATCTTGAGTGCATGTTTTCGATTTTTTTTATAAATTTTTGAGTTCAATTTTCTTTATAAATTTTATTAAATTTAGTTAAATTTATAAAATGTACTCATATTGTATAAATTAAGAAAGAGTAAATTGCTTGATTGCTTTGTTCGAATATACAGCTTACACAGTGTAAGCGCGGAATCTACAATCTTGTAAATATAATATCTAATAAAGTTTTAACTAATACATAATCTATTGTTCTAAGATCGATTGTATAGCGAAACAAAAGTTCACAAACGTTACAGAATATCGTATAACCGACAACAGTTACACGCAACGCTATAGTATATTTATTGCGAGCGCACTCTGCCCGGCGCTCGACGACACGAGATCTCCTGTCGGCGCAAATAAATTATTGGCCTACACAAGTCGCGCCAGCTCCGCTTTCTACCTAGACAACGCGCACTGTGGCCACAAACACAACGCCCTGAACATACCCAGCCCGTAGACAACCAGCGCTGTGTCGCTCTCCGTGTCAAGCAGCGTCCTTTTTCACAAAACATCGCAATTAGATCTCCGATAGGTTCAACGATAATTTATTGCGCTCGCCGTAATGAAGATTTAGCTTGTAGGGAATCGTTTCACTCGCGTACAAAGGCCAGGTTTCGCGGTCGCTTATTATTTTGTAAGATAATCGCCGGCCGGTGAGCAGGTAGCGGCCGTGTCATCTTTTTGCGACGTTGCCATGTTGTTTGCTCGTTACTAGTCAATTAACTGCTCGCTAGTCGTCAAGTTTCTTTTCCAGCTTTTGTGAACATTATAACGTTTATTTATCAAATCCTAACATTTGAGCGTGTAGCACAGTACATTGATACACTGTGGTCGTTCGTACCAAGAACTACAAAGGCTTGCAATAAAATATGGTGAATTTATCATGGTGTGTAAGTGCATCCACCTCTCCTCAATCTGAGGTCAGTGCGTGGGTGTGAGCAGGGAACTTGAATCGTGAAGCCTCCCACGCCCAACAAAATACAGGTTCGCTTCAACTTGAATCTTGGCTACATTCAATGAGTTCATTGTTATTTGCGGGAATGCAAAGTTAACATTTGAATATTGCATGATCATGATCAGCACAAACGTATCTGGTTGGCTCCATGTTGACACTCGCCTGCACGTGACATAACTCTCTGGTTTATCTACCTTTGTCACAAGTGTAAGAAAATGTTAATTTTTTATCGAAAAAAATATATGACAAACATCGGACAGAGCGAGTTCATGAATATATTAAATTTGTGTTCTATTGATTATTTTCCCACAAACACCTATGGTGGAACAATATTAGGCGCGATAATAAATGAAATTGACTTGGTTGCTTTGATATTAATATACGTGGGTAGACGTGACTGGACTAAGACTCGTATGAATAGAGAATTGTATGGATGTAAATGGTGTCATATTTGATTATTCGATATTAGATGATCCATAATTTTATTTAAATCACATTTTTATTAATACACTCATAGGTAATATTTTGTTTGTTTATTTAGGTAAGCTCTTTTCGTTTCTTTGCCTCGTCGTGTTCATTCGTCGCATGTATGATGTCGAGGCCAGATCGGTATATTTCTTGTGTGATTGACATGTGAATCAAAGTAGCTTTTATATTTGGAAACTCATGCATTCGGTCCTTTTACAGAGAAGTTTTCATCTTCATCACGCATCAATCCCGGCCCGTCAGTGGCGTACTTCCGACTTCTGTAACCGAGAAAACGAAAATTTTATTGAATGTGATTTTAATTGAAATTATATTTTAAATATGATGAATCGAAGTTTTTGGATTTATTAAAATTGATATGTTTTATTTTCTTTATTTGTTATTCAAACAGTTTTAGCTATGTTTGTTAGATAATTAGGAATAGTTAATATGTTAATTTATCTCCCATCTCAGTCCATAGGTACATTTAGAAATAACTAAACAAGGAAAATTCTCCTCGTAGTACATGATTGTATTAGGGTCACATATCCGTGTATGGGCATATATTGTCGGGGTCCTTTATTAGTTCATAGATACAGTGTATGCGTATCTATGCAATGTATAAAGTGCATCGGTACGTGGGCGCGCGGGCGCACGTCACGCGGCCGTGTCGCGACCTATCTGCGTTATTTATTGGCGACGTCCGGCGCGGCCCGCGCCGCCGATCACCTACCCTCTGTACGTGTAGGCATTGATTTGTTTGCGAAAATACACATATTGTGTAATTAAATGTGCACGAACACTTCAAGCTCGACTTCAAGCTCCTGGGTACAAATCCCGGGTCGGAATTTTTATTATTTAGATTTACTAGTAGTGGGTCAGAGTCTCAAAATGTACCGGGTGTATGGCTAAAAGGTCACGTTCTTTACCATTGTGGGACGTAAACGTAACTGGTGAAACGTAGGAGTGACTACACTCCTTTGCCTATCTCTTAGAGGGTTACAGGCACATTTTTGAAGTATCTAGAACTATGTTAAATACTTTCTCTGCTTTGTATTGAGTGTTTTTTAAGCATAGTCCACTAATTAATATGTTTTGTTCCAGCTGCACATCCCGGTACGCGGGCGAGTTCTGCCAGCATCTGAACCCTTGCCACAGCGAGTCAAGTCCCCGCTGCCAGAACGGGGGCTCCTGTCGCGTGAGGCCCGGGCTCGGGGGCGCTCCGCCGTCCTTCGCCTGCGACTGCCCTCTTGGCTTCAGCGCTTCCCTGTGCGAGATACGGGTGCCGGCCGCGTGCGACTCCGCGCCATGTCTCAACGGAGCGACCTGCAGACTTACATCACTGCACACGTACGAATGCGATTGCCCACCCGGCTACACAGGTTAGTTATATTTTCTTCAAGGTCTATTGACAGGCTGGTGATTATTGTTTCATAACCATCGTGTCAATTTTCTGTCGGTCGACACGAATAGTGGAACAAATGCGAATTGTTTGGATTCACATGTTTGGCTCTTAACTTTTTTGACATTTGAATATTTTAAACGTTCGGCAGAACAATATGTGTTGTAACAATAAACAATTTTTTCACATACGAGTACGTAGAGATTGTGATCTGTCAGTCATTGTAGAATTTCTCGTGCTGATATATTCTTTTGTTAGTGCGCGTTACGCTATATTAGGTCAACGATTAATGTAGTCTGATGAGTAACATATCAGGTGTTTGTTCTATCAGACACAAGGATTATTTTGCGGAACTGACAGACACGATTGTGATTAATGGTGGAATTAATATTGAACCGCCGGCGACTTTGCGCGGTAATACCAGTATTAATGTACGGTTCAATTTCAACTTTGGAATTGTAGTTGAGTAAGAATCCAGCTTATCTTTTATCTATCTCGAAGTTTGTTGGTAAAGCCATTTGTTGGTAAAGCCATTTATTTATCAATCATTGTTCATGCTTAGATAAACTCATATGGGTATTGGATATGGTTTTAAGTTTATTAACTGTCCATAGAAACATTATACATGAATATTATTCATATGCATATTTTATATTCCATTATTTTATTTGTTTCCAAATGTTTCCTTTTTGTCCATTTCTTAAGCTTACACCGTCCAACCGCTATTGTACCGATTTGTTTGAAGTTCCGTTTGGAGATAATCGATATTCTTCGGAAACATACAGATATTTTTATTACCTAATTTATTTTAGACTTTTTTATGTTTTCACACTGTCGCTCTTTAAAGGGGAAGAGAGGGTTATGCGTGAAAAATAATGTAGGATACTTATCAAATATCAATTATTATCAGAAGAATCGTATTAATTGTTAAATGTAATTTTAATAGCATTTTTTAATTGACAATCTTTTTCAACACATCTAAATACGATTATTATTAAATCAGCGAGAGGATAAGTCGTATCAAATACAACCTAGATTCTAACAAGTATCAATAAATCTGTACAATGCAAACAATAATAATAATTCAGTCATATAATAATAAATTATCATAATCCTCTGCCTACCTCTTTGGGGATTACAGGCGTGATGTTACTTTTTCTTAATAATAATAAACAGTCGATTAAATAGTCGATATAGTCTAGTACTTGCAAATAAAGTTTACAATCAATCAATAATTTTCGAGCACGTCTTCAACACTAGGTTACATGCGCTATCAAGTGGAAATTGTGTCGGCAGCCTTTACATCAGCGGATCGGGCGATTAGAAATACGGCTTTCAATTCTTTTTTGTTTCGGGGCTCACGGATTAGAACAGCTCGAGGTCTCATTGATAGTCCGTGTGAATGGAGGAGTTGCATGTATGTATGTTCTACGCGTTTAGTATGTATGTATGTAACGGGCTATCATAAGTGTTCCGTCGGATTCCGGTTTTGTGTGAACGGAACGAGTGCCAGAGCGGGCCGCGTCGTAGAATGGTGACTAACTATTCTTCACCATCCACGGCCACCACTTAGCACCCTGCGTGGTACCACATTCTTCACTCACTTCAAATAGTGGTGGAACACCCATCTGTTTATTTTGTAACTAGATTATTTCAAAGCATTTTCTACGTAATACATTATATATTATTTGTATGTAGTTATTGTTATCTACTATTAGTATTTAAAATATTCCATCAAAGATTGCAACTCGCTTGAAATGAAATTAATTGGTAAATTACATAAATGAGGTATAATACTGCATACGGAATCCGATTACAAATATCTGACATTTGTCATTAGGTATTGTTGTAATATAAAAAACGTAAACGTAACATCACGCCAGTAATCGCCAAAGATGCAAGCATAGGAGTGTAGATAGTACACTCCCACGTTTCACCAGTTACGTTTACGTCCCATCATTGAGTCTATAGAATTTAACACGAACATTTAAAAATCTTATAATTTTTCATTGATTTTTTTCACCTATGCATGTGTTAAATGGTCATTTTGAGAAATGTAATGATTACATGCATAACTCCTCAGGGAAGGCCTATTTATGGGCCTAGGCCTAATGATGATGATGATGACAAATGACGAAGTCGGAACTAATATCTATTAAAACGATTCTAACATCTCGATCATATCCTGAATGTAATAGAACACATTATATGCAACTATTAGAACTTTTGTCGGCACATTATCTCAGATCTTTGACTTTCATAACGTTAAGTTTATAATAACGAGAGAAAGTTAAATACCATAGACAGGAATTAAAATTAAGTTAGATCGTAAACAATTAAATCCGTTCAGTATACAAGGCTCGATCGGAGGACGCCGCGAACGGTCCATAGATATAAATCGTAGCGTATAATTGGCGTTGCGCAATACGCCGCTGGCGGGGCAGGTGTCACACACTCCTCGGCGTACACTGGCACAAGAGATAGTTTCCGAGCGGATGGCCTTTTCGTATTGATATGGCACGAAGTTCAATAGTCGCATGATATTTCTCTACGACTCGTATAAAAGATGGATAATGAAAGATAAATAATAGATCGTATCAAGTTTTCGATTGTTATATACATACATGTGTGTATGGCGTCACACTCCCAACATATACGTCTAATCTGTGTTATTTTAATGGCAGTTTAAGTCTGTATTTTTATTTTATCTTTATTAGATTTTAATTTCAACAACCAAAATTATTATGATCATCTATAGCAATACTTTCATTATCCTATCGTAAATAGAAAAGTAAATGTGTGCGTCTGTCATCATCATTTCACATTAAATCCCATGAACCGATTATGATGTACCTAATTGAATTTGTAGAACATAGTATTTTTTATAGTTTTCTTCAGTTATTTCTCCTTAGTGTAAACTAAATAATATTTTCTGGCAAATAAAGTTTTTGGAATAATAGAAATTATCATAAAGGGGTAAGTTATCTATGGAATTATAAAAAATGAAATAATTTCAAGGCATATTTTAAAATCAAAAAAGTATCTGTCTAGTATTCTTACTTACGCCCAGCGAAGCGGGCGAATAACGGCTCGTGTTATATATTACAGTATCAGTCATAGTTACTTTATCACGTGAAGTATTTATGACATATTTCTATAATTTTAAATGTCAATGTCGTCATAAATCGCCTCGCGTCTCTCCCTTCACGCTCGGCTTATTCAATCTCGTCGCCACCATAAACAGGGAGTTTATACAAAAACCCCGCGATCGGTCGCTACCATATTTATGGACGCACAATTATGGTCTGAGCAAATGAAACAATTTTTAATCCGTTTCGCTTCTCTGTAAAATTTTTCATTCCCTTTTAACGCACTACTTTTTTTGCGTCTCGTCTGGTATATCACTCGTTGTATCTAGATTTTCCTTTTTTCCTGTGCTGACGTAGCCTTTTGTCTCCTTGTATCGAAATAGATGTTGGCTGCATATAATTTATTTATTCATTAATGGTTATAATATGTGTGAAGTAAAAATGTCGAGCAGCGGATGTGAGTTGAAAGCGAAACCATTTTCGTTTCCTAAATGAATGCATGTGAATATAATTATACATTTCTACGTCGCCATGAGAACTGGAGCCAGGTAATATTTAGTGGTTAGAATAATATCATTTAATTCGGCCCTATTGATAACTACTGCAGGCAACTGAATAAATATTAATGGAATATAAATAGTAATCTCTGTCGCCACGGCTTCATGGTGGATCGTAACGAATCGTTTAACTTCTTTCGGTTGTAATCAAACGACATAAAATTTTAAAGATGATTGGACATTCATAAGGGCAACAGTCGCGTAATGAATAAAACTATACGCTCAAGCCTAAGCATCAATGAGGAATTGGAAAGTTACAAAATTGTATGGAACGTTGTGAAATCAATGACTTCAAAATTGTCACGGCATTTTCTGTTTTATTGAAACAACGGCGTTTATGTGGTTTGTATATTTTGAATATTTCATCATTATGTGCTCATTCGTCGTCGCCGTTGGATAATAATTCTGTCCTCGGAATAAAAGAGTAACATTAAACAACACTCGAACCAACAGTGTTTATATTCTTCTATATAACAATCGTTTATTTGAACGTAATAGCGCACATGAATGTAAATTAAGAGTTAGGATTTCACAAATCTTTCGACAAAATCTGCCGTCATTCAACATGCTAGTTGCATAACATTGGAAAAGCTTCCATTACATTAATTGAGCTTATTCCGACCAATCAAACCGAATTCTTTGTGTCATTTCGCGCACGTCGATTAGTCAGCTAGGCATTCCAATTAAATTGGTGACAAATTTGGTATGCGTGCGCATTACGACGGATCTTGTGTTCATTCATTGAACAATTCCAGAAGCTTTTTATGGCGGCGAACATAGTTTTATTGATGCTGCATTTATACCAAGTAAGGTCGTATTCCAAGCTCATAAGGCGCTATTAAATGCTACTATGTATGAATCAGACTTTGTTTTTATAAGTTAAATGTTATTAAACGTGTTTTTTATGGATTTATTTAAATGGCTTGTTTTTTAAATTTCTTAAGAGGTACATATTTATAGGTACAATGGGTTGACATTAATTCTTGACAGACACGTCCATCAGAGTTAACACAAACTAACCTAAACTGTTAGGCTGTGGCTATAATTATCTTCATTAATCGTTATTTTCATTATTCCTTGTTCAGTGACGAGACCCTTGTTCAAGGGTCAATAGATTAAAGAGTTGTTGATGCTGGTGACTATGATCGTAATAATAATTAAAAGTGTCATTAGTAATCATTATAGAGATTGTTTCTTTAAGAATTACTAAACTTACAATTGTAATTTAAAAAGGTTATGGATTGGACATTGATTAAAATCTGCTTTGGTATTGAAGCTCTTCTCAGCGTTCTGGGTGTCAAGTAGCTAAAAATAGAAATTGATACTGTTCTAGTGGGGCTATTACAATACATGTTTTATGTAGTAAACATTTTAAAGCATTGGATTTTAATAAGTTGAAGAAAATCTCATCATAGATTTTCAAAGGTTTTTGTTTTGTAAACACTCCCATGTTTCACCAGTTAAGTTGACGTCCCACTATGAAATGGGTGGTGAGCCTATTGCCACACACCGGGCACATATCCAGACCGAGTCACTACTAGAAAATCTAAATTAGAAAATTTAGTAGTGCCCGACTCGGGACTGGTGAAACGTGGGAGTGTTTTTCAATCCTCTGCCTACATCTTCGGAGATTACAGACGTGATGTTACCTTGTTAATAAAGTAAAAAAAATATTATCATATAAAAAATACTACTCCGTTTTGGCGCTGAAAAGATCGCTATGTAACCAATAACCAGTAAATTTACTTCATTGAATAATAAAGTAAACGGAGTATTATATCGTTAAGTTTGATATTGAACCATGATGTGATCAAACAACTATGTGCTTTACAAACAGAACATGTAAAATGACTGATGAAGAGTTAAAAATCAGAAGACGGAAATAATTTGCAAAGACCGTATCTAATGGAAATACTGAAGCTTTGGTTACCCTAAAGTAGGGGTACGTACGGACAATATGTAATTGTACAAAGTTATAAAATTACTATTTGGTAGATTTGACCTCTATTATTCCTACTGCAAGGTGATTTGAAGTTCGTTTTGAGGCAAATAAATTATATGAGCGTAGCGGTACAAAAAGTTTGTTTGGTCGAAATAAGTTCTCACTGCTGCGTCTTCTAATTTTGTACATTATATTATAATTAATGAACACATTAATGCACCGGAATGATTCGTGTTTTATGATAATTAATTAATAATCCTGCAAACCAATCACCCAGTAGCGGTTCGAGTGTTTATGGGTCTCATGTTGGATTAATTTGATAAACAGGTGATTGGCAAAAAGTCAATAACCTGGTTGGTGCGATAAATAATTTAAACGTGGTGTATTTTATGGCAGTTTATTGGTGTCGTCAATCTTAAACGGGCTGGCAGAATGAATCACATTGATTGTGTGTCGGCGGCTGATTTAGTTGTGCGGATCAACATATTCTCACATTTTACACGTCCGTTAATTAATTTTTGAATTATAAATTATAGGAAAGCGACAAGTTCTCGTCATGGTGTTGAGGTTTTTTTAAGGAATTTTAAAATAATATTAATTTTAGAATTAAAAAAGTTCCCAAATTGATAGATCCTTTAGAATAGAGATAGATATTTCTTACAACAGAAATCTCTTTAATTTTTTCATGAACATGGTACCGAAAAGATATTTTAAAAGTTATTAAATTTTTTTTGTGTATTTCCAACAAGTTTGCTGGCGGTTTGTTTTGTACACGGTGCTATTGTCGTACTTTGTACTTTGTAAAATTAAAACATTACTATACTTTGTTCACAGGAGCTGAATGTTCACATGAAGACCACTGCGCATCACAGCCCTGTAGGAACGGAGGGCGTTGCGTTGCGGATAATACCACGGCTGCTGGATATTCTTGTGCGTGTCCTCCCGGCTTCACCGGCACGCGATGTACCGAGGACGTCGTCGAATGCTCCAGTGGATCCGGGCCTTGTCACCATGGCCGCTGCTTCAATACCCACGGCTCGTACACCTGCGTCTGCGAACCTGGATATACTGGGCGAGACTGCGACGCGGAGTACGTCCCTTGCGAGCCATCTCCATGTCTCCATGGTGGCAGATGCAAGCCCTTGGACCCTTTGCGATACGAATGTGATTGTCCTACCGGTAAGAATAATTGTTATAAAAATCTTCTTAGTTCAAATTCCTTACTCCAGAAGTCATAATGAAGTTAAGTTCGGAATTTACAATGGTTTAACCAATGTATGTGAAAATGAAAGCAAGTGAGTTAAAAATGTGAGAAAACTTCGAATTGTATAAAAATTAAATTCTTTTAAATTTTCATTATCTTTTAGCTCTGATGGGTTGAAATGAGACAGAGTTATAGTATGACATTTAATTTTAAATAAATCATATTTACTTGTTCAGTATATTAATACTTCGGTAGTTTGGAACGTAGTGAAGTCTTCTACTTACATTTGATAGTAAAATTCTTATCTTCGTTCAGTTGTTGACATGAAATCCAATATAAGAAGTGGAATCACACCGTGTTTGATAGTGTTAATGCCCATTTGAATGTTCCGACCATGTTCTGTACATGGTTCTATCCATATACGTCCGCTGATATGCCGCTGTGCTGGTTTTTAACTTATTGCAACTTTACTACCTACTGCATTCAGGTCTAATACTGCTGGATTGGATTTAAATTCTTGGAACTATGCAATAGATTTCATTTGAATTGATTCGATTTTTTTTATAAATTATGTACAACTCAACAAATTCCCTGCCTTTTACTTTAAATTAATGCATCTACGAAAATATTCTCATGTGTTCTAAGTAATATTATGTTCTTTGAAATTTATTTCTTTAGCCGATGTTATTATTTGGCATAGTATTCGTCCAATTGTATAAGACGAAATTTTGAATTATTACCGCTTAATAACTATTTCCCATCGTCGTCAACTCGTTATATTCTTCGCTAGATCCGCTGCCCACTTGAATTGCACACCCACAGTTTCCTTGTTACACTGCAAAAGCGTTTTAATTTTGTGACCTATTTTCTTCTCAATATAAAGTCCAAAATGAATCATTAACGCCTTTTTGATTATCAAACAGTGCGACTATGTAGAAGTCTTATGTTGTTTCAACCTTTTTCTGATAATCAAATAATGACAATACCTGATACGTGGAATTATGCAACTGTATTTTCTTAGCTTTAATTTTTTTCATTGTCTATACGCATTACATACGTATTAATTTATCCGTATTTCGATGAAGTGGTTACAGCACAGACAAAAAAGTTACTGCAACGAGCTCTCTTAATGCCAGTTTAGATTTCTGATAAGTGCTTATGTAAATTGTTAGTGCAAGTTTAACCCTAGATTATCTTTAAAAGAGAAGGTACACTAGCAGGCAATATTTCTGTGCAGTCACCAAAATGAAAATATCCAAATTAAATCAACATAAATTTATGTATCGTGTAATTTAAAACAAAGTAAGCAAGTTAATAAAAATACTCAGCAAGTTAGTTGCAACATTAAAATAAAAGTAGATATGAACATACATCAGAATACGCAAGATAAATATATATACATATAAACGCCATCTACACATATGCTCGGGACAATCGAATTTACTAGCAAAGTGATCGTAGAAATATAAAGCACAAAGAACTCGAACATAATACCTGTTGCGTGTCTATCTGATAATGCGTCGTTAGTCTGTGGCTGAAAGCCGGTGATGGCCCGCGGCGACCACGACTCGGCCGGTTCGAAAGCTGCACTTAGACAAATTATAGTCTAGTTGTAAATACCGTTTCTATTGATATTTATATAGAGTTTGTACTATCAAGGGAATCGGTGTTGCAATCGAATAGCGAAGTAACTTGCGCAAAAATTATCATTGTACCCTTGGATTGGATGATTAATTGTCTATCAATAATACCTCATATTCTCATTTATTCACATTTTTTCCATTTATTCATTCAATAATCCTTTAAAAAATTGTTTTATACCTTATCATCTAAATAAAATAGATCCAAAATAATTTTAAAATTTGTGCAATAACGCTTTAAATCAATTTGACCGCCGACTCATATGCTGTCGGAGCAGTCGGACTTATATTAAGATTTATGGCGTCCAATGTCTAGACTTGCATGGCCATACGCTTCTTTCAACAAAAGTATTCATGTACGTTTAATTGACATTTATGGCAATTTGATGGTCGACAGCATTGTCACAAAAGTGTACAACATTAAACTGTTTCTCGTGTAATTCTATGGAAATCATAATAATGTACAGTTGTTACAGTTTGTAATAGTCCTACACCTAAGTTTGATATTCACACCAGAAAGAGAACGGGAAGTTAGTCTTTAGTGTAGTGTGATTTAGACGATTGTGGTGTAAACAATAAATTGGAGATAGGCGCGAACACCGCCGTGCCCGCAGTGAAACGAAAGGGTTACGTCACAATTTTATAATATAGTCCGTGGCGTTGGCGCATCTCGTCTTCATTAGCTCCATTACGCCATGCAGAATGAGAGTGATTGCGGAACCCGAGTTGCGGATGCGTCAGTGTTTTTTTGAATTGCTCGTGCAAATTAGTTTAATATTTACCTTTAGGAGTTTCTCTTGTATTTGCAACTTACGGTTCTCGTTTTGTACAATAATTTTTCTCTCAATAATAAATTTGAGGTTTAGTACATATAATACCGTATAGCATCTTTAGACAATGACATTAGATTTTCGGAATATGAATCATGATTATTTTTCATATATTAATATTATTATAACTTTAGAAGTAGAATATGTAAGGGAAATTTATTACAGACTATAATGATCATGCTAACAATAAGAACAGTAAGCGTAATATATGTATGTGGTAATCCAAATTCATCTAATTATACTACTCTTATTAAATTCTATTTGGAGTCCTGAGGATTCGATCCGTCAAGCGCCACTTTAGATTTCTGACTGTTAATGACTTGACCAGTACACGCATGTGTGGGAAAGTGGGCAGGAAATCGACATTTTTAAACATGCTGTCAATTGAATTTGTAATCAGTACTCGAGACCTATGTTGCCCAAGTGCTTCGTGTTCCAATGTTTCTTGTAACACTTTTAATATGTGTTGATAAGTTGAACTAATAGACGACTGTGGTAGACTCTTAAGCTATTAAAAAATATTTATGCCACTAAAGCTAATGCATTTATCCAAGGGCCTTGTTAATAATCAGGAAATGTCCATTCACAGCTAAATTTAACATTTCACGAACAAATATTTATTCGCTACTAGCTGTATTATCACAACCAGACACTAAACACATGTTTAATGTATCATCAATTACAAGTCCCGATGGTCTTTTTGAATAAAAGATTTCAAGTCCTGTTGCCAAGAGTATAAGTATCAAGGTCTTAATATTAATGGCGCTGGTACATGTGTCCCGCTCCGAAAATAGCCTCAGCAGCTTCCGTATATTAATTATTTGTCCATACGTATGGGAATGGAGGGTGGTGCCACTCTCACACAATATTATGTTAATGACATTGTCAAAAGATAATTCCGATTCGTAAACGTTTCTTGTAATACAAACTTTACTGTATTCTGCATAAATAATGTAAGCTCTGTGGGGACTATCACATATTCATTTATGATTATCGTTGGCATAGCCGTCCCGTTACTAATGGTATACGACTTAACGTCTTATGTGTGGGCGATGTGATATATACTAGCGTAAACAATTTACTATATCTACTACTTCAAATGGAGAATCACTAGAATCCAGTGGTCGCGGACGAGAGACTTGAACCGAGAGGTTAAAGTAATCACGGCTTATGTAACTTTTAAATTTCTGATGTCAAAATTTACAGTCAATTTGGAACATTGAGCATTTGAGGATAATAAAGGCGAATGGTTATTATCGGGCAATCGCGTCGAATGAAAGGTTAAATGGAACCATAGTCACAGACATTCGACAAAACATATATTATGTGCTCATATATTATGAGGCACATATCGCCTGTTTGCAGAATTTCTCATGCGTGTGAAACGAAATATTCGTAATAAAGATGTTATAGGAGTATGTGTAATGTGTAAGCGTGATGTGATGAACACAGTATTTTCAGATAAACCGAACTTTTCCATATTTAACTAAAATAATATTTATGATAATTTAAGATTCAAATCCAAGTATAGGTACTTATAATATCTACATATCTAACAGGAGATGTGTTATCTATAGCAATTGGCGCTGCAATAATTAGTCCTAATTGAACAATTAGCTCTCATATTTCTCAATCAATTTGCTTGTGATAAATCGTCTCCATTCACGGACTGTGGGCAATGTGAACTTGCAATAATTCCTTACTTTATTCGTTCTTTATTTGAAATTAAAGATTTGTGTTATATAGAATGAATGATATCTCTGAAAGGAGCGTGATTGGTAGCGACCTTAATATCTTTTCTGCATATACGAAACGATACTCTGCGCTTTCCTTGCCTGTATCCATAAAAAATAGTAGATAGATATTAATATTGCCAATGAAAAGCCTCTGTTCATATTTGTTTTATACACGCTTCGCATTAAAACTACTTTTATGTTACTAACTAGGATCGCTCAGTCAATTCGGATAAGAAACTTGACAAAGACAACGGCATAAAATGTTAATAGGAAACGTAATCGTCACAAATAATCAACGTGGATGAAATTCCAATTAAAAACCTTAATTAACCATATTTTTATTACAATTCTTTGAATAATATAAATCTTTTAATACCGCTGTGGAAGGCGACATTTTTATGATTTCAAATTTGCCATTGTACGTTAATTAGCCTGGATAATTTGGATTGATAATTACCATTTTTCTTTTTCATTGAAATACTTGACTTCCTTTAATATTTCAATGATTATTCTATCCACCCTGTAATGATAAAGTCTTTTCACAATTTTTTAGTGTTTTACGTAGCCGTAAGTTACAATTTTTGAATTGCCAATGCGTTCGACTGTTTTCGCTTTGTTTTTTTTATCCTCATCAATTTTTGTTTTAAATTTCGTAATAAATTGCTCGGACACTAAAACGTACTAATATTATTTTGTTCTTGTATTTATCGAAGTTCGCATATGTTTCGCTGTACATACAAAAACGCGTGGATGGATTTAAAGCGGGTGCCGGTAATTTTTTTCACATCTCATAAACAGAGAACATGTGGCGTCCGTGGGAATCCGCCCGGCGGTTAATGAAGGTAATGAGATTGCCGACTCGCTAATCAGTCTACTGTGGCCCGTTGTATGACCCAACTGATGGGTGAAGGCCTTCGACACTTAATTAGAACCTTTAGATTACTTCGGTTGTTTTGCAATGAATTGTGGATAGGAATCAATAGTCAATATAGTGCAATGAATAGTCGTCGTATATGTATCCGTCGTCTAATATATTTTTTGGTCCATTTGCGGTCAAGTGATGGTTGATTTCTTCGATTTCTGTTTCAGTCAACGGTTGTTCTGAGTAATTTTGTAGTTCACAATAGATCACTTAATCGAAATTAGGTGAATATTATGACATAAGTATTCGATTTAGCATCCTGTGCATAATACATGTAGGTACTTTTAATACTCTGAATGCTTTACATGTTATTTATAATGAACTCATAAAATAAATTCCTTACTCATGTTTGTTACGATAAAGCCTTAGGTATTTTTTCTGATTTCATCTTCTACAGAAAATACATACTAAAACTTTTAAACACTGACAGTTTATGTTCTAGAAGAATTAGCTGTTTCGATATGTTCCGTTAGTAAGTGTGATAATTGTTCTGTTCTCGTCAGGTTATCGGGGCCAGAACTGTGAGATCGATATCGACGACTGTCCCGGCCACCTCTGCCAGAACGGCGCCTCCTGCGTGGACGGCCTCAACTCCTACACATGCGAATGTCCGCCCACCTTCACTGGGCCTCTGTGTGAAACTGATGTCGATGAATGTGCTTTGAGGTAAGTTGCGCTTTTAATTAATATTTGCAACTAATATATGGTAACACTACTTTTCATACATTAAGTTTAAATTTAGAAATATCACTGTGGCACTTATAATATTGAACTTTAACTTTAATTATATGCTTACTATATTTACTATTGTTATTATTATATTCGATTATTATTACTTGCTTGTGTAATATTA
>DWFO01001472.1:0-15780 GCA_018246595.1 Mimoniades nurscia nurscia | reverse complement strand
GATCGTTTAGAAGTAAATCCGTGCTGATGTTCGCTTAAAATATGTTTAACGTGTTTTGCCACTGGCAATTTTTTATTTTTTGTGTTACCAATGGCAATTTTTTATTTCTTGTGTTACTACTGGCAAATTTTTATTTCTTATTTTACCTCTGGCACCTTCTTTTTTCTTGATGCTTACCAGTAAATTTTTTAAATTCGAAATTATTATCAAAGTGATAATATGAAAACTACAGGAGATTTGGTTGGGAATTGGTCTAATTCAAAACGAGTTTATTTCTCCATTAAATACTAAATTGACCAATCTTTGACTATGTATACGTATCTACATGACTGCTAAATTATCAATGAGTTTTTCTAACTTAAAATTCCCAGTAGTAACACAAAGTCTCATTCTGTGCCCGGGTTATGACAGTAGGCTCACCGCCTATTTCAAGGAGGGATGTAAAACGCACCTAAGTGGGGATACATGGAAGTGCGCGACACTCCTCTGCTTACCCCTTTGGGGAAATAAAGTTGTTATGTTATACCTAACTCATACAACTTCAACTCTTATGTGCATGCACAAGTTAAATTGTAGTGCGGAAATAATAAAGCTTACGCCACACTCGCGGCGGGAAGCGATAAAGTACGATGTGCTGTCGGCGCACAGAAACGTACGAGTGCAGGCGAGGTTGTTACTATTATGAGGCAATCTCGTGAGAAGTGAATATTATCTGTTTTGATTTATGACAGCTTTTAACTTTTACTATATATGTGCAAAATACGAGTGATAATTTCCTGTAGGTTTTGAAGTATTTTCCGAAGAAATTAGATCTAAATTTACTTGAGTAACTTGGTCCTGCTGGTAATAATAGAAATTTCCTCTTAGAGAAAAGCACTGCTTAACGATCTTACATATGTAGTAACTAATCTCTAAATAACATTTCGGTTAAACTGTGTACCTACTTACGTAGGGATATGAAATCTATATTGTACTTCCTTCATTATGAAGCTTATACTAACTTCATAATGTGACATGTGGCAGCTATAAGGAAACATTTTACGAAGTATTTATTCAGTTCCTACATTTGCTATGCTAGTAAGTATGACTTTAGATATGTTAGATTTTTCTGCCGTCCCGTCAAACCTAGGAGTAGTTGGTATGACGATTTGCGAAAGGCTGAAGGCAGAAGCTGGATGCGGCAAGCCGAGGATATGGCACGATGGCGCTCAGTAAGGTAGGCCTATATTCAGCAGAGGACTAAGATAGGCTGATAGAGTTGATAATGATTTTCTAATGCCAAGTGTTGTGTTCGAAAACCGTTATTAACTGTTAGAAACACAACATATCGATGATTCGGTTCGTAAAAAGATCGGGATGGAAATTAAATTATTATACTGTGTTTTGACTGAAATTCAAAACCATCGGCTCACTAGATATGTATAGATAAACATTTAATTGCCTGTCAGAGTACGTTTTCTAACAACTAACGTCTGAAGAGACTGCGAAAGGCCAGCCGCATTTCACCGGACGTACTCATAACAACGCGATGGACTTAAATTGAGTTTTTTGCAAATGTAACTTAACTTTCTCTCGCATTCGGAACTGATGGTTAACAAATCTACTTAGTATACTACAGTGTAATAGATGGATTTATCATAAAGGACTTGAGCTTTTCCAATATTATAAAATTAGAAATCATTATATAGCTTTGTTATAAAATGTAGGTCTCCATTATTATTTTCCAGAAATTCTTAATACATTTGAACATTTATAACTGCACTAATGTCTAATAACGAACATCAAAATATGTTGTAATAAATATTGAGTGCGATTTAAATTTTACATAGCTTCTCATTTGGAATTTTCTTATCAACACCACACCAAACTGATGCAATATATGCATTTCTATCATATTCCATTCTACTATACATTCCATGATTAAATTTCATAAGTTTGGCCCATATAACTGTATTCTATAATAAGTTGTTGTCAGAATTCTAAACACTTCTCTTTCCTATTAAACTGATTTAAAATATGAACCTATCAATTGAATATCCATTTTCCATCCCTGTATTTACTAACAGCAGAATAAAATTGGAGGATAATTTCCGTTTATTCTCGTGTATCGGCAGTTGTATATCGGCGCAGTAAGTGGGGCGCCAGATTACAATATTCGTGTCTTGTTAGCGTGAACGCACGGAACGTAATTCCGCGATCGCCCGGACTCCTTCGTTAGACTCGTACGTGTCTGATCACGTTTTTTGTGGATGTGGCAAACTAGCACGCAGCTCTTCTCGTTCCCAGTTGTCGTGGCTGAGGGAAATTTGCGGAGTTTTTGAGGTGATACAACAATATATGTACAATACTCTCTATTCCACATTATTACACAATACGACTACACCTTTAGAGAAATACTTGTGATGTTTAACTAAAATATTTGCCTATTATCACATTACACTTTTAAAGAGTTCTTCGTCCAGACACATAAACTATATCAGTATAGTCAATTTTTTAATCAGTATAAACGTTTTCAATTAAAGTCGATACTCAGCACAGAGTTGAGCAATATTTTCTTCTATGAAAAACCATTGTACTCGTAAGTGGATGACTATCAGTTAGTGGAAATATCTACACTTCGCATGGAAGCCATCACTTGTAGTGTAGTGTAAGTGGTTCGGAGCGTTGTCAGATGACGCAACGGTGGTTAAGCTCGGCTTCGTATGGTACAATTATAAGCGAGATACTTGCTTACTACTCTGGATACGCCGATAATTAAATAGTGTTTAGTGCGCTGCCAGCGAGCGCGGTGAAGGGTAAATGTGGGTCAAGTCATAGGAACTAACAGTAACGGTGTTTGAAAAAGTTGTATTTATAAATATTTTATCGCTCTTATGCCTGTTATGCTTCGTTTGTTATAACCTCAACAGCGTTGTTAATTTAATAACACAAGCGGATATATAACACAGGCAAACTTTATATCGTAAGTAAAAAGTGAAAGAAAATTTAAACGCGAACATTTTAAATCCTGATGATATTAAACCGATTTCCGATTTTCCGATCAACGCCTCTATATTCCGATCTCGAAATGAACGCTTGCCGAATTTAATACGGAATCTCCGCCCCAAAACTCAATGCTGGACGGGTAGGGGATCGCACTGCACAGCCCCAACACCTCACACCGCCCGGGTTTTGCCTACTTCCTTAACATAATAATATGAAGACGGTCCGCTACTCTCTTCTTCAGGTACCTCATAACGAAAGGATACATGTAGTAACGGCAGCATCATCATCGTTACACATTAACGTACACTTTCTCCGGCCGCTTAATGACTGGTTAGCTACTAGGCACATTGAGGGTTGCTGTTCAATCTTTTGTACGGGGATGTTCCTGTGGGTCTATCAGGAAGTTATTGGAAGAAAAGGAAGAATATATTTGATAACATTGGATTAATGAACTATATTTTAGGAAGCCTTATTCACCCATGTGTGCGATGTGAAGTATAATCAGAAAACCAGACTCTCAAACCTCATGATTACTTCCTACTGTACTTGAAGATCATCAGTACGTACTAGGAACATAATCGTCATAATTCTATTGCAGGCCACTGGTGGACATAAACCTCATATGAGGGGTTACGCCCATAAACCATTTTTAGAAGCGGTAGTAAGCAAATTGTTGCCATTAATTTACCACCAATGATGTTTCAACATCTTGTACTGCGAAGAAAAGGAGACGTTAACAGTTCTATTTTTACGGTCTTGTCATGATTAATTTACATCAGAAATAGCACCTTACAGAAGAACACCCATGTGCACAAATGACTGAAATTTTTATTATTCACTTGTTCCTTGACTTACTCAATTCGAAGTCAAAAGCTTAATTACGCACTCTTAATGCCATAGAGCTAAATGAGACCTTAGACAAATTGAAAAAAAAACGACTAAAACCTGTTATGAATTATTTCGTACATATAATAGTAACGCAGTACAATTGTATACTTAAGAGTTATGTTATAAATTTCGCGTCCAAGATATATAATGAGGTAATTTATGTAACGTACGTGTAATGTGATGGTTTTATTACATAACGAATTCACTTACGAAGAACGATTATTCCTATATATGTACATAAATTTCACAGCTATGTTCCTAAGCCTTGTAAGATAATCTTTGTGCTATTCACTTCACTACCTTACTGTTTTTATATTAGCATTTCAAATTCCGTTTAAAGAATTAAGTTTCCCAAGCGTTTATATTTATGTGCGAGTTCGTTGCAGTATTACGTATCTCTTTCTATAACCTTTATGCAAACCTTCTATGCAGGCTCCGGCTATTTAACGCGGTGCATCGGGTGATAGGTGACCGCATCTGCAAGCGGACCGCTGCGGCGTGTCGCTAATGAGTCGCGCGTGACGTCACGCGACACGCGACCGCCGCCTGCCCGCGCCGCGTCACGACGCGATGCGGAAAAATGCGATCATTACAAACAGTGACACACCTTTGTCGCGCGAGCGTCCAATAAATGACCACGATACAATACTAATGTGTGTTATTGATTGTAGCTTATTTTTATCGCGACATATAAACAATAAGTAAGCTCGACACTTGTGTATTGACTGGTAAATACCCAGTTGTATCCTTAACTTGTTTATGTAGGTTGCAACTAATGCTATTTTGAATTATAGAAGTATCTGACGTCAAACTTATTAGGTGAAAAGAAGTTTGTCGCTTATCTGATTTCCAAATATAGTATAGGTGATTACCGATACTGTATTTGCTAATTAGTATGTAACTGGTGAAACGTGGGAGTGTACTACACACCTCTGCCTATGTCTTCGCGGATTACGGTGTTTACATATACCTATATTTATCTTTTGTCTTTACAGACCTACCGTGTTCGTTTTACATTCTTTTTTTATACATTTCCAAAACTTCGAACTTTCCCGATTTGCCAGTATCTGGCTTATTTGATTAAGTTACGAGTTGGTGAGTCTTGCCCTCCCTCGGCACCTGCGTCCATCAATATTCGCATTCTATAACTGCCTTGTCATTCTTTCATTCTCCTAACGTATCCGTACCATCAAACATGTCCTTTCTCATTTTTCCACTAATTCCTCTAAAAAAAAATATATTTACTAATAGCTTGAGTTCCGATAACATGGTTTTGATATAGTACCTAAAGATAAAAAATTACAAACACGCGAAACCTTCTATTTGGCCTGAACTACTTGTATGTAATGAAACTCGTCCAAAACGCTCAACACTCTGGTGCTATTTGCCGAGAGCAGCGGAACGCGCAGTACCGTTTGCCGTGAAATCGGTACGCCGTGACGACACCGTGACAACACGTCGTACCATTAACCTAGTGGCGTGTTATAATTGTGTTTTGATGGAGTGTGTCCACGGCCGCGGTGAACGGACGCCGGCTAATCGTCGTAAGCGTTTCGCACGCGTTTATCGTATATGTTATTAGTATTAGTATAATATAGCATTAGTGCCTATAGTATATACTTTAAGCATTTTTTGTACCTCCACGCTTTTATTTTCCGAAGAGGTAGGCAGTCCCGAGTAGATGGCAGTGCTTTCTCACGATTGAGCTGTTATGTTCTACGTTCCACATTAATAAGGGTAACCTATGAGGAGTGTATTGCTATATACCGGGCACAATTCTAAACTTTGAGCCACTACTAGAAAATTCAAGTTAGACAAAACTCACAGTACCCACCTCAGGGATGGAAAAAACATTTGCGCTTGCTATCACTCGAACAACGAAGCAGTCAACAACTTTAACATACTGTGCCCAATATAATTTCCGATGGAATTACTTATTTACATCTGCAGTTATTTATCAGCATTTGCACTGTGAATTTATCTATGATTTAATACATATTATAATGATCAAACTTTCAAATACACAGTAATAAACTATAAAGCCCCGTGTTTAGCAATGCGAGACTATGAAATATTACTGAACCAGATTATGGTGGATGAATTTGAACCAATTTACCATTTTGTGCCGAAACGTGATACCTACAATTGGAGTTATATTTATCAATTATCTGTGCACTCACATTGCTACACGCAAGGCAAAATGAATAATAAAATGTAAGATTTAAGGTTTATATTTGTTTGTTGTTGAGATAATGCAAGGCGGTAGCGAGCACGGCCCGATTCACACGATCAGTCAAAATGGAGTCGTTAATTAATTTTTCATTTATCATTAAATAAATCTTTACGTTTCATACTTTTCAATATATAAAGTTGTCGTCAATATAACTTGAGCTTTGTGATCGAACTCACGTTCATGGAATCAACATTAAAATGTGTTCAAATAAATGCACCTACAAATATTTATCAGCATCAGATCACCCAGTTTGTCATTGATTAACAATTTTTCAAAGGTTTTAAACTAGCATGTTTACGCTGCCGCTTGCGTCTTCGTGGCTTCTATGTACACTCGTTTTACCTCTTGTCCACTTAGCTACTGTGAGATAATCTTTAGCGATCATCAAATTTCTTGGTTGATCCATCAACCGCTAAATGTGGTTGTCTATATCTTATCGCGCTCATAATCTGTCCTGAACATCGGCTACTCCAATTGTGTATTGTGATTTACCGATTAAATCTATTGTCTTACTCTCGCTTGCATTGTTCAAGGCAATTAAGACGCTGCGTAATTGATACATAGGGAGCAAATTGACCGATAAATTGATTAGGATCGCTCGAACACTTTCAGCCAATCGCGATTCTGTATTGCCGCGATCGCGATTGGTCACTGCTTGCGTCGCATGCGCCACTTCACACAATGCGACTGAAATCTGAAACTTTCGCGGCCATTTTGAATTGTACATTCGATTCGGCTCGAAAACCTCCTGGTCGTTGCAGCTTCAGCGCATCCACTGAGTTTTATTCTTTACACCGCTATTGCTGGCATTATTATTAATATTAAACGCATTCTTTGGTCGTGTTGGTTGCAAAGTGCGACTGCCGATCGGGAGGTCCCGGGTTCGATTCCCGAGTCGAACACTAAAAAATTTACTAAATTAGATTTTCTAGTAGTAGTTCGGAGTCTGGATATGTGCCCGATGCATGGCAATAGGCTCACCACCTATTCCATAATGGGACATAAACGTAACGGGTGAAACGTGGGAGTGTTCTGCATTCCTCTGCCTACCTCTTCGGGGATTACAGGTGAAGTTACGTTTTAAACGTATTCTTCAAATTTATACACGGAGTATGATGAACTATATAATAAAATCCCAGTCTTTGATATGTAATTTCAAAAGGAAGCGATACAACTACATATTCATACTTTATAATTTTATAAATATACTGTGATTATTATACCATCACGCCAGATCGCATTTGGGGTAGACAGTGAACACTTAATCTAAACATCTCTTCCTTACACACTTGTCGTATATTTTTATTGGTTATTTTTTGTGTAAACGGCAAGTAAAGTTATGACCAGACTCGGGGACGGAGTGTACTGCAAGCCCGCGCGATGCTATCTTGCGGTTAATTGCACATCTTATTTTCACGGCCATTGTTACTTTGTAAGTAGATCCGCTGATTATGTTGTCTTCACTGTAGCGTCGCCATGAAACACTTTGTTGAATCGACACAGAAGTTTGCAAAGTGGAAGCCATAGGGTAATATCACTTACAGGTAAAATATGACAGGATTTTGAAGTATGTATATTATTTCAGTTAATAGGCTCGATAGTATGAAGTCAATATAAATAATATAAAACATCCCCATAATATACCTATATAAAACCCATTTATATAATGTAATATTAAACTTTTTTATTTATATAATATATGTAATATAAAACCCATTTAATATAGTCAGTAATGTAATAAAATTCATAAAAACAGTGATAGGAACTATGTATATGTAGTCCCAATTTAAACTGTAACAAGTAATTATAGGCATTCAGAAATTGAGAAATGTCCGCTAGTTTTAAGTACTGGTGGTCATACAGGAGGGATAATTGCTAATGGCTTGTAACCGACTACTGCGGTACCGCGGGGTCGTCTTCCGGTACACCATTGTTGTGCACTGAATTGTCGGCTCATTGTTTTGCTTTCTCTATAATTACTAACAATTTTTGCCTTGAAATTTATTTATGTCTTACATCATTGAAAGACCTGTTTGTTCATTTGTGATGCTCACACAATTTTTTGCTCGATTAGTGTTATTGAAATAATGTCACAAAAATTTAAAGATATGCTGGAAGACATTTTAAAGTTACGTAACTTCACGCTCATAATCCCCGAAGAGGTAGGCAGAGGAATGCAGAATACTCCCACGTTTCACCGGTTACGTTTACGTCCCACTATCGAATAGGTGGTGAGCCTATTTCCATGCATCGGGCACATATCCAGACTTCGAACCACTACCTACTAGAAAATCTAAAAAAGAAAATTTTTGTAGTATTCGACCCGGGAATCGAACCCGGGACCTCCCGATCGGCAGTCGCACTTGCAACAAACACGACCAACGAGGCAGCAAGTATTAATTAATGTAAATTGTATTGCTACTGCATCATTTATTTAATACGACAGAAAGCTATAGGTATCTTGGATGCCATATCGATCTCCCGCTACGGATGCACACTCAGGTGGAACACTCGTATCGCCAAGCGCGCATTGCATAGGCGATGTTCCGACCGGCATTAATATCCAGGTTCACGATGACGACGATTAATGACGACGCCATTGAGAGCTTCATGCAACAAGCCATATAGGCTAGAACACCAACAATCTGTGACTACAACCTGACTACCACCATCAGCCTCAAAGACCTGGAAGTCATTGAGAAGACATTGAAAATAAGCCCGGGCCCTCTACGGAAACTGCGGGCCCACACCAAACTTACTAATCCAAAAAAAAAAAATACAGGAGCATAAATGTTAAATCGTAATTAAAAACTATATATATTAAAAAACGCAAACGTACAAAGAGGCGCAAAAAAGGCACTGACACTAAGTCTGGAGAGTTTATAAAAAGAAAAAATTAAAACGTCCAGGTTGTCGACACATACTAAACTGCAGGTGCATAAGATATACAAGTACATCCGATCAAGCCTCTCCTACATGTCGCCGGCATGATACGATTTGGTAGCAGATTCGTAGCGGAAGTGTCTCCGAACACAGCAGAGTCTGGTCCTTCAAGCTACTCTAGGGACGCGCTGCTATATTAGCTCGACCTAAAAATAGATCCGCTGGACTTTGTGGCCCGGTTAGCAAAGTGACTGAACCGACCACATGTTGATCTCAGGAGTTTCGCATCTCTACACGCTCGTCCCCTTGACGGCCGCACGTCTTCACGTTCGCTTGAAGGCATTGAGACGGCGTAGTAGCCCTAGGTGTACCAGTGAGGAGCATGGCACCAACGTCGCCGTTGGCGGGGTGAAATTACCGGGGGACCGTTGACCCCCTGAGTCTACCCGGGTAAAGAGCCATACCTCGAGGCCAATACGGTGTAGTTCGCCGCGAATACGAACTGGTACACCCGGCTTAGTAATTGATCATTCCTGGGTCAGATACTTAGCCCGGTACTTTATATTGTAATAAGACCGAGGGCTCGGGCTCCCCGCACTGAGTCTCAGGCCGTCTTCGAGAGGTTACGGTTGTGCCGAGAGGCTTTAAGTTTGTTGTAATTATGGTAACAGTATCCTTTTTCTATTTAGTAATTAAAAATCTTTTTTAAAAATCCTTCTTAGGACAGCTCGCGTAACAGAACGAAACTACTAGTTGGTTTGACATAAAGCTAATTGACGAAGTGAGTAGAATCTGACCAAAACCGAACGAAGTTCGATCTCTATTCGATTGTATGATCAGGGGCTTTCTTGCAAATATCTCCGAAGTTAGATTACATCTCATTCGCAATTTCAAACTTGACTAATTAAGTTCCTCATATCGAAGATTGTTTGTTCATAGATGTGCATGCATGTATTAGAACTTGCTTACCTAGCTATTAATTAACGGCAAAACGAATATTTACGTTTTTAACAAAACAAAGCAGTGAATATTTATAGTTATGTGCAATAACATAGATTGTCGTGACATAGCATGTTGTCTTTTGAGAAATATGATATGGGGAATCTGAATACCATATTTTATAATAACTTACGAAGGGTAGACCACGATAGGCAAGCTCACGCGCCATACGGATCACATACCCGACCTTTTTCACTCATGATTGATGTCCACCGCCGCGCCGGGAGCACTCGCGATTAAATACATATATCTCATGTTATACTATACAGTTCCTCTTCAAATCAGTAACAAATGCATTGCGAGCTCTGTGTAAATTTAGCGCCTCATACATTAGCGTCGCTGTTTACTACACATGGATATTGAAACACAAGCAAACAGCCACTATTAATACAAGTGTAAGTAGATATAGAAATGTACAGAATAGAGAAATGTGCCTCTACGTAATTCGTAACTACGTAATCTAATTTTATTCTAAGTAACATCACGCATGTAATTCGCGAAGAGGTCAGCAGAGGAGTGTACAACACTCCCACGTTTCACCAGTTACGTTTACGTTCGGCTATGGAAAAGGTGGTGATCATATTACCTTACATCGGTCACATATCCAGACTCCGAGCCACCAGTAGAAAATCTAAGTTAGAAAATATTTAATAGTACCCGACCCGGGTTTTGTACCCAGGACCTCACGATGGGCTGTCGCGCTTACAACCAACACAGCCAAAGAGGCAGTCAAATTCTGTTACTTTGTATTCTGTTCTATACAATTACATTCCGTTAAAAGAATATAGAATCTCAAATAAATACTTACGGTACATTACTTTACATACCTACCTGTTTCATGCATGTATAGTATCAAGTACATATACTCGTATGTGTATAGAATAACAAAAGGTAATAATAGAAATAATAGTTTTGTTGATACAAATAACATACGGTCAAGAACCCATCCATGCAAGCTAATGAATAATCTTATAATTACATAGATATGTTATATCCAGGCAGAAATGCACTTATGCTTAACACATAAATGTTGGTGCTGGGTGAGAACGGAATTTCCAGTCCTCGACTCTGCAGAAACAAAACAACTTCAAGAAAACTCACTTTTTAAATTCTGACGTCAGCCTCCTGTAGATGGGAGATGTCACTGCTTTCACGTACCTCTTGCGCTACGTAAGCAAAAATGTTGGAGTCAGCTTGAAATATCTGTTCTCGCAAACGGATTAAAGATATTTTTATTGAAACGAAATTGGATTTAAAAAAGGTTTGTTCGAAAATGGGATTCAATTTCGATTGGCAATTGACGTGATGCGGGCGCTTGTTCCACTACGACCGGGGGCTGGTAGTGGCTACGAATCGTGTGAATAAATTACATAACTTGGTGAGTGAAATAAAATGCAGGGAAGTGTCATACAATTTTTTCTAAGTATAAAATTTGTTACTTTACTTTCAATTTACCGATAAATAAAATTAATTAATGCGAAAGTAACAAATAACTGTATTCTTTGTAAACTGCACAGATTTATTTGTAATTAATAGCGCAACAATACTCAAGAATACAATAATCCTACGTTTCATCAAAATAATTTTGTCCGTCTCTTTGAAGAACAATACGATCATGTTTTTGCTCGACAGTTTTATGAGATCGCGATGTATGAAATGAAACAGTAGTAATAGCTTATTTTAGGTTTAGTATTGCGTCTACTAATCTTTGGGTGTTTGTTTGAAGTACTGGTCCGCAGGTTTTCCTTTTTTTGGAATAATCTTTGCAAAGTCAGTTTTATGTTAATGTAAGCATTTTGTAACCCAAGTATTTTAATATTGATGAGTAAATCTTTTTTTTCAAATATTTGTTCACCTTTTCGTGGTGAACAAGGTGACTAAGTGATTTTAAAACTGATTGAAACCAGAGAGAAAAAAACATTAAACCCATGTCAATTTAATGTTTGAAAATTAGTTATCGAATTCATTACATTCGAATTTGTTAATCAGAAAACTTATTTAATTTGTAACCTAGTGAGATAGATTCTAAATTGTAATCCAATATTAACCGTTTGTAGTAAACATTACAAATTTCTCTATAACAAAGGAAAATTTCGAATAGTACCATTTGTTTACGCGCTAAAAAGGCCATGTTCTGCTACAATAAAGGACATGTATAATCACACTTACTTACCTAAGTGATAGGCGTACACTATGGATTTCCATTAGCCATGTTCTTGAATAATTTAGTTTGTTATTGCTCATTCCAACTGACCTGCTATCATAATACTGTCAAAAATCGTTTGTAGAAAAGTACCAACACTTCACAGAATTGGTCATGAGCCCCTGGCCATAACAACAAACGTCCCGAAATTGTTATAACTAATAAATTCGTTTATTACCCAACATAAACGGAACATGGAATCGTAGAATATTTACATTTGGATGGAATTATATGGTCAAGGCCTCGTTGGCCGAGTGGATCCAAAGCGCTACTGCTGATCAAGAAGTCCTGGGTTCAATACCCGAATTGGGTATTATTGCATTTTTCTAACTTACATTATCTAGAAAAAAAAATAGTAGTGGCTCAGAGTATGGATTTGTTGCCCGGTGTATTCCATGGTACGTATAATATAAATGGAGCAACTTCTTACTATTATACTCCTCTGGTTATCCCTATGGGAAAATGTAGAGGTAACATCTAATCGAATTTGTTTTTAAAATTATTCATTTAACGGTCCATGACTTTAGAATAAATACTTAACAAGCGAGCCTTTCACAAGACGATTCAAATGAAACTTTTCGATACTTTTTGATACTTTTACATTTATTTCTTCAAGGATATATGTAAAATATATAATTGTAGGCATTGGATGATCCCTCAAGGGCTTTCATCATAGATTAGTCCCTTCTTTGCACTTGTCTGTACTTTCAAATTGTTGCTGACATACACGTGACTTATATTTGTGTTCGTATCTTTTTTCGCACATTTCATTGTTACATTATGTCCATATTACTTTAAGAGACATATCAGTTTATTTTTAACGCAGGCTTCCAAATTCTTGGTTTTTCCATCGAATAAAGAAAACTAATTCTTCATTAACAACCTATAATTTTCACTGTAAAGAAGTATATACTATTTTAAGTTCTCTTATTGTTTTTGTTCTTCCTGGTGTGCAATAAAATGTGTTTGTATTGTATTATACATATGTATATATACATGATTTTCGTTATAAATAGATAATAATGTTGCCTGGGTGAGACAACATTTCGTAAGTTCTCGGAAATCAAATTACTTTCGCTGACAGAATTCAAATTATGTTACACAATACGCCCTACACATCAAAGAGCAGTGAACTGTACCTTCACACTTCAGTTATGACTAGGGCTGACATAATGCGAGCCACATACATATATCGCAATATACGAGTATCTATTAATTGTTCCCAGTAATTACACGTTAGGTACAATTACGTTAAATGATTTGAGTATTACTATTATTACACTAACACGCTTTATTCCTTACGGGGTAGGCAGAGAACACCGAGTGTTTTTGAGTAGTTATTTGAGAACATTGGAGACAGTTTGAACAGACAGCCTTATCATATATTTATTGGTATTAAATATTTGTATATATTTTAAGAGAACAGTTTTATATTGGACATAGTAGAATAGACAATTTGTTTAAGGGTTTCAAAGGCATCAATTAATCTGATTAGTAGTCAAACCAAAAAGTTGTACCCAAGTACATACTGATCAGGAAAGCCTAAAAGGAGGGTATAGTTATAAGACTCTTAGGAAATAAGGAACTCTTAGGAAATAATTAATAAAATAAGAAGAAATATTAGCGTGGACGTGAAAGCGTAAAAATCGTTGCTCTCTACTGATTGACTTTACAAGTAGTTTATTGGTAAAAGTAATTTTTGAGGTACATTATTGCTAGCTGAGTAATTCAATTATTATTTGATAAAAAAACGAACTATGTCAAATTGCCGGTTGAAAATAAAAATATAAAATTACATTTACCTCTACTGTATTGTTATTTTATTTTACAAAAGTATGTATATTATTCTGGCAACCCTGGCTTGTGGTATTCACCCCAAGGAAAATAAAATAGTAGAAACGTAATTACGGACATCGGGGAAATTTTCTAATTAAGCAGTATCGATTGTAAATCATTATTGGGTTTCTCTAATTTTAAAGTCCCCGTTATAGCTCGGTGTAACTCGTGTATGCCACCAATAGACTCACCTGTATGTGGAATGTGTGCCTATAAAAGTGGAAGTACCACACTCCCCAGCCTATCACTGCGGAAAAACATGCGTAACTTTACGTTGTCATTATTTAACACCATTACAGGAAATATATAGGACTTCGAGTACCGACTATTTCTACCCTATTTCTACCCTTCTAGACCTAATGTGCTCTTTTAACATCATGACTGTCTTTATAAACTCCCCTCACTTTCGGACAATTCTGACTCCCTCATTAGCAAACATTACCTGTTTTGTTAAAATAGAACGCTCATTTATTACGCAGTATTTTTTTTATTCCCACGTAGCCGAAATAGAATGGAGCAAAATAAATAATTGGAACACCACATACATGTGGGCCTGTTGAGCGTAAATCAATTCCTCGGCAGGTGGTGACGAGGAAAAATTAAAATTAATAAAAATATACGAAAGAATATTTTATTTTCTTGTAACATTTATGTGTGAAAACTGTGCACAAAAGAGTTACATTTTAGTTTCAGAATAAACTATTTGTGGAACATAATTATGATCAGGATCGATTCAACGCTGACGTGTAATATGTATAATAAAAAAAGGAATTAGGAAAAATAAATTACGTTTCCGTTAAAAACTTACACAGGCGGCCGTTCTCGTAACAATTACGAATGTTATACAATTATTGTTGACGTGATTCGCTCTCTCCCTGCCCGGACTCGAAATCCTTTGTACTTCTTACCCGACCCACGGCTGAGGTCTCCACGCTTGCCACCCTCTTCCGGTAAAACTGTGAAGACCACTAGAACTAACAACATACATCATTTGGCAACAAAAATATTCCTTCACGCCCTTTACATTATCACTTAGTCGTAAAACAAACAGCCTAAGGTTATTCACTTACGTCAGAGCGACATAATACCTGACATCGTCTCTACACTTCATGGTAGTTTATAAGTTATGTTAGAGCGCTTAAAGTTATTTAACCATTAACGTGTTATCGTAAGCACTTATACTAAACTTATACTAAAACTCGTTAGTCGTGTTTTGGCCAATTTGGTGGTGTGTTGGCCAATGATTACATACAATCACGTGCATCCATTATATACGTCTTGAAAAAATCTGTAAAGCCTATATTGCGTATGTGTACTGAATAAATAAAACCCAGCGAATTAATTCGGGCTACAGCTGATAGCCTACTTCTTAAAAAAGTGTGAAAATTTTCGTCTGCAAAAGAAGGGGACTCCCTACCGGCGTGTATTTTTCCTGATTTGTGTAACCTGAAACTATTCAGAACAAGAGTGAATAGGCACTTTCAAGCATGTTACATCCTAGGCTTCATCTCTTACCAATTAATGATTAGTAACAGTAGTTGATTGCTGCCATATTTGATAATGATAAGGTAATGTCTTATAGAAGTACCTATACAAAGAAGTTTATATCAGAAATGTCCACCAAGCTTGTCCATGTCTCTGGGGACCAAAGAGCTGGCAATTATCTCGCTCAGAGTCTTAGCCTTTTAATTCAGCGAGGTAATGCTGCTAGTGTTTTGGGAACCATGCCTAACAAGGACATTTTAGATGAAGT
>DWFO01001471.1:0-15782 GCA_018246595.1 Mimoniades nurscia nurscia | reverse complement strand
ACTAAATATTTATGATCCAACACCAGTGTTTTGGCCTAGCAAGTTATGCTTTTATTTTGGTCATTTGTTATGTTATAGCACTTATATAATACATAGAAGGTGGTTAATGTGATTTTAATACTTTTTCATGATAAACATGAAGTAATTATTTTCATTATCATCAGCCTATGATAGTCCAGTGCTGTAAATAGGCATCCCCTGGGATGTTATGCTCATAATGCCAACGGTGTGCATGCGGGTTGGGGTAATAATGTGACATTCTACATAAAAATCGATTTTTTATTAATTGATTGTTTTTTTAGTCAGAATAATCGAACTATCAATAATCGATTTGTCCCTAACAGATAATCGATTTTGTTACCTATATTAATCGATTTTTTCCTAATTTCTCAATTCATTCCAAAATAAACGCCAAAATATTGTATAAATAACAGTTTCTAAATTAAAAATAAACAACAGAAAAATACTAAAATAATAATCACAAATTAAAGTTTTAGAACTACAATTAAAATAACACCAAACTATTGTAATAAAAAAAATTAGAAATCCATAGGCAAAGAGTTTAAGAATACGTTTGGAAAATATTCGACTCCTGGTCTTAGTTAATGTGGCGCCAGCTTTTGAGAACAATCTCTCTGCTGGGGCCGAAGAAGCCGGTAGCAAAAGGTGCTTACACGCCAACTGTGTCAATTTGGGATAAGCTCGCTGATAGCTTCTTCAGCATTCTAAAGCGTCTTCTTTTAATCGTATTAGAGGCACAACTATATGTAATAATATGGTGGGAAATCTCCACATACGGCCATCTAATCCCAAAGTAAGCGTCAAGAGAGCTTGTGGTATTGTAACCAGATGCTGATAAACTACATATATACATATAAATATATGCTTAAGTTTTTATTTTCACACCCAGACACAGAACAAATACTTGTGCTCATCACACAATATTTATTCTGGGTGGGAATCGAACCCACGACCCCCGGCGCAACAGTCAGGCTCACTAACCACTGCGCCAACGGGCCAGTCATAAATGTAACGTTATATAGAGGTATTTCAAGTACCATAAACGTAATACTCTCATAGAATTCTTAATGCCGCTTACTAAAACAATTACTATGTGGGTAGATAGTTAACTGGATAGCTGTGTGCGTTTACCCTTTGTACCACTCGACATCTTTTAATTAACTCTATGCTATGGCAAGTGGGTACGTTTGAACCTTAGTATACATGCATGTGAGCGGATACAGCCCTGATTAGAAACGAGCTGTGACCGATTTAAATACTTTACGAGTTGCAGTACATACGAGTAGCTTTTAAGAGTTTTAAAATATAATAATGAAAAAAGCAAATCTGACCTGGGCAGGGATAGATATATACGGTATGGTGGTCGACATAGAATCACATACATATCGTCATGACAAGTCCCTTACGGGGTCGGCAGGAAGCACTGAATGCCAAATAATAATAAGAAAATCTCTGGACATCCACACACACGGCCATCCGATCCCAAAGTAACCGTCAAGAGAGCTTGCAGTATAGTAAGCAGGTGGCTGATAAACTACATATATACATATAAATATATGTATACCTACTTAAATAGATTTTTTTCTTTCCCGACCAGTCCCTCTTCTTCTATATTCACGAATCTCTTCATTCATTCATCACATTCACGCTGGTTTCGAGGACTTCTGACTCCCGTGTCAGCCAACATCTGGACTATGGGATCAAGATAGGTAAGTCTTTGCCTTCTGTCAGATTTTAATTCTAATCTAACGAAAACTTTGATAACATTGACATTATCTGACAGGGCTCGTGCGGATGCTAAAGAATTAACGTAACAACTGTTTTCTGAGAATGACTATAATGGTTACAAGCTCGAACGTTGTCCGAGATGTCTTGGGTTCGATCGCCGAGTCGGGCAAATATTATGGGGTTTTTCTCACATAAAATTAACAGTAATACATAGCAAGGAATCTCCATGGTGGGCCGTATAACGCAATTGGTGGGACATGGAAGTTCACTACACTCTTCTGTCTATCCCTTCGCGGAAATACAGGCGCAATGATATGTTTTATATATTATTATATTGAAATATTTGTCGCTTGGTGGTCGCTGCCTATACCCTAAGGGACATGGCATGATGGTAAAATGATAATAGCCCTTAATCGCTGGGATCGGAACAGAAGTAAGTATTGAGTACTATTTACTTATTTATTGTTTACTTATAGTTAGGTTACAAAGGACGAATTTAATGTCTGATGTACAATCTCTACCAGTCAACCCAGGGTGACGACGGTAAGCGGCAGACAGAACAGCATCGTCAGCTGTATATTTATTATCTATCAAAATATATAACAATATGTAATAAATATTAACAATATTTAGTTTAGTCACAGTATGTTATTCCAACAACGACACGTTATTCGATGTACCGACAACTATTGGCATCCGTTGTTTGGAACGAACGCACTGTGCTATGCTCCGCCTAAGTCATAATGGATGAGGTGTTGGTGTTAATGAATCTTCTCTAGGTTAAACATATACCATAACTGATTGATGTTAAACATGTACAATGTTAGAGGCAGTAGCTTTAGGGTGAATACGAGTATAACAATGGTTTAATGTGCATGTAACTGCATGCAAAATTTTGGTTACAAACGCCCTACTGTGTTATTCGGTAAGCCAAAATGAATATTAAATTATTCATTGTTTGTTGGTCATTGTTGGTCTTAGTTTCTGCGAGCGGAATTACTGAGTAAGACGTCCTGAGTTCGTTCCCGGGCCGGCGAAATAATATTAGGTTTTTGTAACTTGAAATTTCCAGTGACACCACGAAGTTTGGATTTGTAGCTGGTGTATGGTAGTAGCCTCACACCTTATTCTATGGGACATAGATATAACAATACTGCGGAAAATTGGGAATGCTACAGCACTCTGCCTACCCCTTTACGGTAATACAGGCGTAATAATTTGTTCTTATTAAACAAATATGCGGTATTCGTATGTATGTATGTATGTAATGATACACATATATGTAGGTACGTATGTATATATTTGAAACGCAAGCATAAAACTTTAGCAATATCTTGCCAACTCCGTAATATCTCGTCGCTTCGGAGAGTACGTAAGTTGCTTCCATAGTTCCGATTGGCGATACGCCATTCCACGTACTCTGCTTGCTAATAAGCAATTCATTTCTGATGCATCCGAGTGCACCGCCTGGAATACCGCTGGCGTCATTACTTCATTACGCGTTCAAAGGGGACATAGGTCTACATTGCTGGGCATAATATCAGCTAAACATATATCAGGTATAGTAAGATTACATTTTAGCGCCTTTTCAGACTAGCAGATTTTCGGCGTGTATAAGTTAGTTTTTGTTCGCGTGTCTACGCTCTTATTACTCTAGACGCGTCTCGTAGGAGCGTAGGCGCTGCCACGCTACGCTTGTATACGCTCGAGCCGCCTACGACGCTTCTCGTAACACTGAGGCATACAAAAAATGAACAGTTACGCGCGTAATTTTATTGAAGCCCAAAATACGACGCATTTAAGCTCATACGCCAAAACGAGCATAAAGCGCATCAAAAACACGCCGGTCTGAAAGAGCTCTTATGTTGCGACCTGAGGTATTTCTGTGAGCAGGCGTTGATTTTTGGAGCATTAATTACTGTTATCTGGCAACGACGTATTTTTGCTTGGGGCTACTTGAAGATTGTTACAAACATTGCCAAGAGTTACAAATAACAATGTAATAGAAGTCCTCGTGTTCACTTCTATTTTTTAAATTAAGCTATTGTCTATATTTCCACTATGTAACGAACGCTTTAGAAGCTAAGTTATAACTGCAACAATTTTGTTATGTTCAAGTACTTATTTTGAATATTTCTTAACTAAAAGTAAAAAATATTAGCACTTCTACTTCCCAGCAGAAACATGTACAGCGTCGAAGCAGTCACATTGTAGATACTACTGAAGTAAAGCAATAATAAATCTTTATGTATCTTCTAATTTGTGACAGTACAAATGTAAATATAACGTACACAACATCACACGTGTAATGCCCGAAGAGATACGCAGAGGAGTATAGTACACGGTCACATTTCACCAGTTACGTTTAGGGCTCATCATGAAATAGGTGGTGAATCTATGTATCACTATATACCCGACAAATATCCAGACTTAGAGTCACTACTTTACTAAAAAATTATAAAAAAATTGCATTTGAACCAAGAACTTTTCGTCGCGCTCGCATCCAACACTAACGAGTAACGAGGCAGTACATATGTATTGGTATTGGTACATGCGTATTTGTACATGTGTACGCACTCTTATATATAGTCCTATGTATTTGCCCTTGGCGCACAATATGTAAAATCTGCCCTTTTATTAACTCATATTTGTTAATAGACATTAAATGTAAGCTGCTGTGACACACTCATTGCCATGTTAAAAAAGGTCCCATTACTAAATCAACCCATGGAACATGACTAAAAACCTTTGATAATACAAATTGTGTTTTGTCAGACATTAAGCCGACATTAATGACATTTGACGAAAAAGCACTTATTCTTCAAATGTCACACATTTGGTGAGTTCACCCTAAATGCATGCTACCCTCGTTAGGGTAAATGGATATTTTCATTCGTCTCATTTCACAATGACCGCCTAATGATTTGACTACAATGGCATTGTCTGGGGTTTTATTAAAACTATTTCATGTTCGAACAATTTTCAACCCCTCGTTGTTAATATAATTTTATGTGGATTTCTCTTCTCTACAGTTTTCACTTCGAAGTTATTTTACATTTGAATTGAGAATAGATTCTCACGGCTTTTGGGTATAATTCGAAATTAGTCTGAGATGTGATAGAATATAATCAAAGTTTGAATCCCGTTTAGTAAAATTTAAGATGTCCTTTTCATATTAGGAAAGTCATACAAGCAGGCAGCATTTACAAATGGCCCTTTAACAGCTACAGCTTTTAGGCAGTAATATAAACGCGATGACGCGGCTGTGTTGCGGCAAGTTTATATGCAGCAATTCCCCGGGAGAAGGAGCCAGGATTGAATTTCCACATCAACATTATTACGAGTATGATATGCGGGCAAATTCTGAGGTTCAACGAATCTTTTAAATGTCGTATTGTAGCGTATATGTACCTAAACATACGAGTAAGATCATAGCAATTTTGTACTACTGCACCACTGGACGGGTTCGTTAGTTAAATCAATTTTTAACCTATAAATTGATTTCATAAACAGAACTAAAAATGTCATTGATACTGTTCGACATTCTTATGTATTATTACATACATACATACGTATCTTTTCGCCAGCTCCTTCAAGGGGTAAGCAGAAAGCAGAGTGCCAGATGGCTCTATCCTTCCAGATGTCTACATCCTTATCTATATTCATCCCTTTCTTAATACATGCATGCCGCTTTCGGTAACTTTTGACTTCCCATCAGCCAGTATATTTCCTAGTTGATCAAGGTAGCTAAGTATATATGTATGTATTAATAAAACTTTCTATTAAAACTTAACCAATTCTCTTCTTATTTACTGTTCAGTTACATAAGGTTGCGTTTGACCTGGAAAGTTTCAGAGGTGTTCCTAAGGTTTTTTTTTCTTATTTACGGTCCTTGTTGAATCTGGTTAATACATCATTTTTTATTTAACGCATACGCCTATGAATACATATGAAGAACGTAAAGTCAAGACGTCGTAAATAAATAAACAAATTATATTACGTTTGTCGTAAAGCGGTAGTCGTAAAAACGTGCCTTGTTGCGCGTAATTTAAACTTTGGCCGTATTCTGTATAAGTTAAACAGTATTGGATTGAGAAATAAATAAAATGAAACGTTTAGATAAGACTTGTAGTGTATGTTGTTTTAAATGTATTTACTTATTTATTACATCATGATTCTTGTCATCTTCAACATTGTCATTATTATCGGTCCTTTTATAAAAATTAATATACGATGTTAGTTATTTTTCAAAATGACCAAGTTTAACCACCAGTTGTCAGCGATGACTGAGCTGACGTGACAGACCATACTAGTCATGGAAAATATCTTGGAGATTTCTAATTCTAATGTATATTGCATTCCACTGTTGAAACTACAGTACGGAATTGTCTTTCCACCCTCCACTTTTTCATCACAAATCGTACAATCGCCGCAGACATAGATTTTTATGAAATGTCTCCTGATATTAGATTCAGCGCACAATTTATGCTAGAATTATTATTCCGTTAGTGACAATTTTTGTTGATCTGGTGGTAAAATGTATTTATTGTTGTTAAATTTGCAAATGATGCTTGACTACTTACCTGTATCTCCATTTAGCGGCATTAAAGAAAATATTTGTCATCGAAATGAAAATTGCATTTACATTCTTTTGTTTTTCATTTCATGTTAGTCAATAGTCAATAGTCATCTGTCAATTTCAACGTGTCCTGTTAGCGAGCGTTCAGTGCGTGTCCGTCGACTAGCTGAAGCTTTTAAATTAATGCCGTTGGAAGGCCTTATTTATTTACGTGGCATACGTAACATTACGCCTGTATACTCCGAAGAGGTAAGTAGAGGAGTGTAGTACTTACACTCTCACGTTTCACCAGAATAACTAAATTAGAACAGATTTTAAATGATCGTAATATATTAAGATGTTAGATAAAATATAAAAATTTAAGTGGCGGTTTCTTTAATCCCTTGCAAAAACGTGACGGCGTGACATATTCAGGTATGACGTGGTATGTCTAGGCACAGCTACATGCCATGGCCACCTATGGGCGGCAGCGTAGCGGTGCCAGAAGCTGTGCTCTGCGGCACCCAACAACAGTGTAGGGATTATGGGATTAACCACTCAGGGGAGGCAACTTGCCATCAGTGGACTGCAATACCCTGATCATGATGATGATGATGATCCGTAGATCACCAGCACAACGAAATCTATTTAAGTGAATTGTGCGTGACAGATCTTCGGGGAAGTGACAGCCAGTTGCAAACAAAACTATACCAATAAAGATAGAGACCTAAGTAGGTCAAAATTGATATAAAGACCTCTGTTCCGGCCCTTTTATCGTTCCACTGTTGTGACATATACCTGCTCTCGGAATGAGAGGGTTAAGGCTATAGTCAGCCATGCTGACCAAGTGTGGGTTGGCAGACAAAAATGCTCTTCTTGGTTGAAATAAAAACTTAACATACCACTGATAGATATGTCTAACTTAGATTTTAATTTAAATTTTTTTATAGTGGCTCGGAGTCTAGATTTATGCCTTGTAGGCCTACCTAAATGTAAGTTGTGAAACGTACCAGTGTACTACACTGTTCACTCTACCTCTTCGATTCTCACAGGTGGGGTATTACAATTTTTTTACATACCTCTAAAGGATAGAAATGCTTCCAAGTATTGCCAGTGACAATCAACCAACGAGGCGAGCCAAGCCTACAACCCAATGTTGTACTGTGAGTTGATACATTCGGTATTAGAAATACTACTGCGACGAGGCTGAGCGTTCTATATAATAACAATGTACTCGTAAAATAAGCTTATACCGAATTTATTTACTTTTATGTTTATTTAGGTGAAATTTGTATCAACATAGATACTCCAATTGCAAATTAGAGTATCTATGGAGTATCAAAATACTGATACCGCGTAACTTTTACGTTCGGGATTCTATCATTATTTAAATTCCATAACACAAAGTAAATACGCATTGTAAAATCGTTTTCAATACGAACTTTGATTAATTTTCCAATGGTTTTGAGTTTGTCATTTTGTTGAAACTAAATTGCAAAATAATTTTCGATTTGTTTATTTAAATTTAGTATTTATATGTTTGATTTAATGAATATATTAAAGAAATAACGTCGCTTATTTTTTGCTGAGTACCCTTCTGGTATTCAAGATTCAATGTAGTTCTCTAGTTAATGAGGAAAACAGTAAAAAATTCTGCATACACCAGAGTTCGTTATAATATTCTGGTAATATGTATCTTCTGCTGGCTCGAATTTTAGCACCGCGGTTGGTGATGGCCTTAACTCTTCTCATTTAGAGCGGACACTCGTACTCAACACTAGTGACACAAGGTTTGATAATGATACTGTATATATCTTCGTAAAGACTATGTTTCATTTATCTCTGCGTCCGTAAATTTGCAGTACTTCCACTCTGAGTAGTCGGAAGGAAATGTCTCTGAACAATGTCCCTTACAAAGGTCAGAGGAGGTCAACAAAACTTGTCTTATTACACATGAGCGAGCTAAATCAGAGCTAATCGCCCAGTACTAACGCTAAGTGCTACACGTGTTGGATTCCAGTTGAATTATTCACAGCCACAGCGCAGTAATCTGTGCAATGCTGTGCAAATGTTATGCACCACTTACACCTGTTATATAATTCACAGTCCGTTGCACTTGTTATTTGCCAGTAAGACATGTAGTGTTCTATGTAGTCCCGTATAGTATATAAATCACGTTATGTATATGTACATATGTTATATAGCAAAACTAATACTAGCTCAAATCTCATATTTTACCTCGTGATTTAACTTGTTGTCACGATTGATTTAAAACAGTGCTTTATATCACAGTATGTGTATCCAAATTTTCCTTATAGACTGGGACCTAATAGAACAAAGACCAATGAAACCATAAAAATGGGATATTAAATATTTTTACTTATACTACCTAAAGATTTTTTTTAATGCGAAGCTTTATTACAAAAATCATGAAGTAAATAGTCTGATAAAACTTCTAATGCCAGCAAACAGACGATAACACAAAGAACTATTGATACTCCATTATAGCTAAGGTTTTCTTTATCGCGAGGTGGGCTGATATATTGAGAGCATTACGCCAATATGAGGTATTAAATAGAGGTATTAGAGTGACCGGCATAGAATGAGGAGGGAGTTAAAGGCTGGCGGAAGAATAAGTGATATTTATTTCGAGGATCTTTTTCGATTGTTTTATGTAAAAAAAATGTTACGATAACTGAGTGTAAACTATCATAAAACGAGAGATTACTTTCCATTTTAGCTATCGGCAGGTAAGGGTAATAGTATAGGGTATACAAGTAGTTAGAGGGCTTATTACTAGAGGAGTGGAGCCCTATAACGCTTGCAGTACTTTTTGCATACAAACCGATAGTTACGGCAACGTATTTTTACAAATTCTCGTAATACAGGTCATAATTAGTACACATTGTTTAAACAACACTTGATTGCTTCGTCGGTCAAATGTATGGGAACGCGACTGTCGATCGAAAGGTCGTGGTTTCAAATCCCGTGTCTGATGCTATTGGATTATTCTAAATTAGAATTTCATGTTAATATTTGTTGTAATGGATGGAGTCTGGATTTATTCTCTCTGTATAGTAATAAGCTCATCTCATATTCATTGGTAGGACATAAATAATTCAGGTGAAACGTGGGAGTGTATTACACTTCGCTGTCTGCCTGTTCGGAGATTATAAGCGTGATTTTACGTTATTTTATATACAGATCTATTTCATTAATTAATTGTTATATTTAATGATACCAATTACAACTCACATCAACTGTATGTCTAGTATTATCATTATGATGAAGCCTCGTTTTCCGTCATCACTAGATAATATTATATGACGCATAATGAAATACGCTTCAGTTCTATGAGGAGCAAATGCGTTGGTGTTATGAAGTCCATTTCCACTAAATTACGAACGGCCGTACTGTACACTGTGATGTATCATTAGAAGAACTATTTTATTCTATAGTGAGACTTAAAAGTAACTGGTGAAAAGTGGGAGTGTTCTACATTCCTCTGCCTACCTCTTCGGGAATTACAGGCGTGAAGTTACTTTTTTTAAACTATTATTATTGAAATTATTTTTACCATAAACTGAATTTAATTAAATTGACCGTGAATGGCGATGAAAGGTAATTCAGACGAAAATTTTTAATTTCATTTCTACCACTTTTAACATCAGTCACAGTCAACAATCTAGTGCTCTCATATGAAAGTGTTGTACATATAAAAAGTGTTATACAATATTTGCTTGAATTATTCTTGTCTTTAATAAAGCAATCTGAAACTAAAGTGTACGATCCAATAAATACCATAGAGGTTAACCTTAGCATATCGTAAAGAGTTTAAATAGAAATCCAGTATAATTTTACAATAAGATGCTTCTTTATTACGGCTCCGCTACGTCACTAAAATTGTTAGGATGTGTCACTGCAAGCGTTCTGAGGTACCTACTAAAAGAAAGTCGAAATAAAATTGGCGGCAAAATTAATGCAGGCGCGGAGGTGACAGCTATACACAAATTCGGTCGTAATTATTGTTAGAGCGCTATTTGTTGGCGTTACTGAAATCTGTACTTTTTAATGTTGAAAAAAAATACATTCTTTCTCATGCACAATGGCTCTTTAATTTTATTTACTATTCTGGTTTTATTTCATTCTAAATCATGAATAACGGTGTAATAGATGGCCTCTAATTTTGGGTGACGAATCTATCAACGCTTTGTATAGTTCAGAGCATTATAAGCTTTCAGCTACATCAATTTCAGATGATTTTATCCCTAAATGCCACCCCATTATAATACGGTATATCCAAGGTGACATTTCGCGTAGGTACAATTCAATGATAATAAATTTTTAAATTATGCATATACGCTTAATAGATACATTTACTTGGAATGACAGGAACATTATAGGTATCCTGCTATATAATCCGATAATATCAAAAATATTTTTGCAACTACTGTAAATCCCACATGATCAATAGTTTACAAGGTCCTATCAAGTCATGGACCAATATTACGTACAAAAATATTTAAATCACTCTGTAACTGCCGTCGAAAATATAAAAAACTGAATATAAAAATACCTATACCTGTAATGTCCAATATGATTATTAACAGGATCTTTCTTTTTATATTTATTTACACATTACGTGAGAAGGGCTAAAAGCTTTTATAAAAAAGGTCAACTTCATGCCTAATAGCATTGTTACGGTGTGTAGGTACTACATTTTATAAACAAGTATGTATGATTTGTTAGGCTTTTCTCACCACCAGGTTTGATAGGTTTTTCATCTCGCTTCCTCACTATGCACTAAGGTAATGCGAGTGAGAGAGAAAAAGAAGATAATCTCAAAAATCGGACATACGCATTCCGGACATAAATGATTCGTAATAAACAGACGCCGATCGTAAACCGATGTCCGTAAAACGCGGAAGCGGCGGTAAAAACTCTCGGGACATGTTTATCGTTGAGGGGTCCCACGTGGGGTAGTGAGGGTATAAACAAAACGAAAATTTAAGAGATATCGAGGGGGTTCATAATTGATGCTCGTATAGAACTGGAAGAACTTCAGTCATAGTGAAGTTAGAAGAGCGGATATAATCGTAACGGCTGTAATATAACGTAACCAGCATTTTAGATATAAAAAGCGTTTAAGATGGATTCAGTATGTTTGTACTAGATTAAAAATTTAGGTTGCTAGAACCAGAGTGGCCTGACTGCATTTTAGAAACTTTTGGCCAATAATAATTTTTTTCGTGAATTTAAATTTGTTTAAATATTTATTCTGCTATTCAAGGCGGAGACAAATCCAACAAATCGAAAACCACTAAATCTATCCAACAGCTGTCTATTTATAAGTGGTGTAATAAACCCGACTTTGTTTTATATACATATGCAGATTTTCATAGCATAACAATTGTCTATGAACTCGTTTGATCTCATAGCCACATGCTATTAAGTAAGTAGTACTTTCCTTTATTTTACGAAATGCCTCCGAAACCGATTTATTGAAGTTTGTATTTTAATTGGACATTTTATTGCTTCAGCGACAATCGCTTCCTCTTATTCAATATGTTGGTATCCATAAAGTGTTTATTTCTCGATGTATCTCGAGCACCGCTGGATGTTTATGGCGACAGTGCTTTTATATCTGAGAGTTTTAGTGCTAATAGCTCAAACAATAATATTTACGCCCCTACAGCATTATGATAGACGATTGCTTAGTTTTATTCCATATTTATTAGTTTTTGTACCATTTGTATTGGCATTACTAACATTAACATCTTACCCGCACCGCTGCTCTTGGGTATGCTATGTTGTCGTTACCATGGAAATACATCCATACAGAAATATCCAAATCAAATACATATATGTATATACCTACATATTTATAAACCCCCATTCAAATAATCCTATCTATCAGGGCGAAAATCGATCCCTGGACGCTCCGCACGGCATACGCGTATTAATCTGATGACCAATATTCTAAGGAACGTCTTGTAAATCGTGTATAGATTATTGAGTGTATGGAATGTTATATATTTTGTTACCTTCTGGCTTTAGGAAGTAGACTTCTAACGATTTAAACCCGTGGCCAAGTGGTTAATGCAACAAATTGCTACTTTAAAGATCGCGAGTTCCCTTTCAAATTAAATATCTTTTGTGATTATTGCGATGCATTTGTTTCGTTTGTGATGATTGTGATGCATTTGTTTCGTTTCTGGATGTAAAAAAAACATTTAAAGTAACTTCACGCCTGTAATCCCCGAAGAGGTAGGCAGAAATATTTAAATAAGTACATCTTATCTTTATATGTATACGAGTGGTTTATCTGCCGACTTGATACCATTGTACAAGGTCTCTTGATGCTTACATCGGGTTTAGTGAGCCTGGTGTGGCGATATATATTATTAAACTAGCTTTGCTCGCGACTTCTTCCGCGTGGAATTATAAAATTCTAAAATGAAAGTGGCCTAAGTTACTTTTTATTATATGAGCTATCTACCAGTGAAAGTCCCGTGAAAATCGGTCCAGCTGTTCCAGAGATTAGTCGGAACAAACAGACAGACAGACAAAAATAGTAAAAAATGTTATTTTGGTTTATGTACCGTGTATACATACATATGCATTTAGTATAAAGCGTTTATTTTAATATTACAAATAGTCACTCCAATTTTATTTATCGGTATGCACCTATAGATTATAATTCATATTCCCAACAACGTCACTCCCTCTAAACATTGCAGTTAATCTGTTGAAATATACAGAACTTTTCATTTGTTTTCATTTGTCCGTTCTTTGTATTGCTTTTTAATCTGGGTTTTCTATCAAACAAAGCTACGGTTGATTGTAAAAGCGCAGTCTTATATATATGTATAATTTAATAGACCACGGAATTTCTGACACTGTAACCCTGGTATTTATCCGTTGTAAATGTTGGGTTTCGTTTTTGCAATGTAGTATTCCGCCTCACTTCTAAAACAGTTTTAGAAGCACGCCGACCAAATACCGTACCAAAAGCTAAGATCACGTGCCCGTCAGTGCGAATGTCACGCCGTTACCAACAGATGTCGCCTTGGCGGGACGTGTGTGCTTGCATATGGTACTACCACAGAGTAATATAGAAAAGAGCTCTACTTTGCAGTACAAATATATATCAGGGGATTTTTTTTGGTGGCAGAAATAGATATCGAAGGTATAAAAAAAAAGATATCGAAGGTTTAATTGTGGTAATATGCTATAAATAAGTATGATAATAATAGTGTTAATAATCTTTATTCACAAAACATGGTTTTGATATGGATAATAATAACATTTATCACATACCTACAGTAGTACAGATCAAAATGTTCATCAATCGTAATAGTATGTATGATTTATGATTTAATTTTGTAAGTTTTAATTTAAATTTGTATTTAATTTGAATATTTCATAAGGTAACAATCCTATATCACCTGGCAACTTATTATAATTAGGGACATGAGCTAGAGATAATTATGAACCTATGCTTTTGTAAGTAGAGTTAACTGTGTCATAGTGTAATGAATAATATCTCATGATACGTCTGTGTTTAACTAGTCTGTGTACATAGAGCACGGAATAAAAGGGGTGTCTGCAATACTTTTCAAAACGAATATCTCTAAATCATATCTATAAAACAGCCCCTTTCATGTCGACGAGTTGAACTAAGCCTACAATATATAGAACTTACATAGGTTGTTAACAGTTCGATTCTGTGCTATTTTAGAACAATACGTAAAGTACATTTCTGTCTTGTGAATTAAAACTTTAGGCATGTTTGAGTAGCGTTGGACAATATAAACATTATTGTCTTAGATTCTATGGTCACGCCTATTTACTATAGGAATAGGTAGAAGTTCAGGATTTAAACTGGCTATGAAAGTGAAATGTATGAAAGTATTCTACTTTCAACTTTTTTACTCGCCTAATTCAGATTATGTTGTTCCGGCCTTTCTTTACGACGCTATTGATTTTGTCTTAATACTTACATCTAAGTCTATCTATTAATATTATATGGTGAGGGGAAACATAATATCGTGTTCCCGAAATATACTTACTAATGAGTATATAAGTAATTCAGTTATCCATATTTACGAAGGATGCTTTGGGAAATTTTGTACCTAAAGTGTCGATTATTCCACTATAACGTTATGGAAATGTGTCTGCACGACGTTAGCCACATCTAAGTGTCAACATTTAATTTTCAATGTATTTCATTTCCACATCCGCGCCGCGCGTCTATTTGACTATGTTTCACACAAAAAGGGGAAGGGATAATTGCCGAACATTACATTTTCGCTGTACACAATTGCGTCGGCGAAAATGTAATGGTTAAATTAAAATATGATTTAAATTTCGGGCAACATTTGGTAACAACGCGACATTAGACAACAGTAATCGTACAATTTAGAATATGTATGTGTACATATGTACATGTATAACATAACAACACGCCTTTATTTCCTCGGAGGGATTGGCAGAAGAGTCAAACAAGGCTGTCAACATAATAATTTTAATGGAATTATAGCCAGAGTAGGTTAAAATTCGACCTCTCATTCTGGACGCCCGGGTACTAATCCTAGCGCACCCCTCTTGAGCGTTTTAAGATTAAATATCACTTTCTACAAATGCGAAGGAAAACATCGTGAGGAAACTTGTACAACTCAGAGTTCTAAAAAGAAAATTGTTCTCTAAGGCGTGTGAAGTCTACGAACGTGCACTCGGCCAGCGTGGCAGACTACTCGTATATTCTGAACCCTCCTATTCTGAGAGAAGATCCATATTCCAACAGTGGAAGAGTAAAAGGGTCAGAAAAATATAAAATTATAGTTGTCGTCTTTGCGTAGTATGAAATTAATCAAACTGTTGCATTGGGTGAAAACCTTTAAGATGGATGTCGTGTTTATAAATTAAAAAAAATATAGCCAATGTAACCCATTAGAAAAAGTCGAAGTCAAATTTACCGCTGTATGTATACATATCCATTAAATATAATATTATCATGGAACAACTTAAACATAATCGTTCCCTCATCAAGGGAACTATGTCGTTAAATTTCACGAGTCCCACTAAAAGAGAAAAGGATAATTGCTGACATTAGCTATACGTTCAAACAGTTAAATTTTACTACATCCTACATAACTAGCGCGTGAGAATCACCGGGCTCTTAATGGGGTAATTTACATTATCTTTTAGGGTGTTATCACATTTTAGCGGTACGGCTACCAGGTCTCTAGGTGACACATTAATCTATTCAATTATTCGGTATGGTTTGCGTCGGCCATAATCTAAAGTTTAATTCTGTACCCGACTTTGCACCTTGTTGGTTGATATTTATTTAAGATTTGTATGAGATTTACGTTTGGTACAATAATTGTCATGTAAATCCTTACTAATATTATAAATGCGATTGTAACTCTGTCTGTCTGTCGTGATGTCTTTGCTTCACGCCTAAACCACA